>OVAP01003114.1:0-17469 GCA_900406295.1 Aurinia saxatilis
TTTTGCGAGGAATCGTGCCCTCGCAAATACCGTGTTTTCTTGTAGTGTCATTTTGATGAAAAAGAATTACCAATTCTAGGGGGAGAAATCAAACAAGTAGGAAAAGATATTAAATAGAGTGTACCATCAAAATTGTACCTTGATCCTCCTACAAAACAGTCAGAACAAGAAGTTCAACGAGTTATGCATTTGCAGAGTATAGAAAATCAATTACCTGATGCATTTGCAGACACTAAGAGAGTAACAAAATTACATATACCAGCATCAAATACCCCTGCTCGGATTGAAATTCCACTGGGACAAGGGAAATTAGATGATTCACGAGAATCTAAGAAACACTTGAAGCGTGATAGACAAATTGGTTCTAAGGATAAAAATCATAGAAAACGAAAAAGAAACTAAAAGGGGTAGTGACCCTGAGATAACAAAATCTGTTTTGGAGGAAACACTAATGAAGCTAATGAAGATGTAGAGAAACACGAATCCAAGGAAAATAATGTAATTTTTATTAATTACATTTCAGTGGAAGGATGTGGAATCGAGACAAGATATATGAAATTGATGATGTATTCTCATACCTTGTCTTACAAGAAATAAATGAGGAAAACGAAGATCCAGAACAAAAGTCTGTATCTGAATGTCAAAGAAGACATGACTGGATACAATGGAAAGATACTATACAAGCTGAACTTGATTCCATTAATAAGCGAAATGAGTTTGGACCTATTGTACTTACATCCGAAGATGTAAGACCAGTAGGATACAAATGGGTTTTTGTTAGAAAGAGAAATGAGAAAAATAAAGTTATGAGATACAAAGCTCGCCTTGTTGCTCAAGGGTTTTCTCAAAGACCAGAAACTGATTATGAGGAAACATATTCTCATGTTATGGATGCAATCACTTTTAGATTCTTGATGAGTCTAGCAGTTAGTAAAAATTTTGTAAATGCGTCTCATGGATGTTGTTACAACATATTTGTATGGATCATTGGATATTGAAATCTATATGAAAATCCCAGATGAATTTAAAATGCCAAAAGAATTAAAATCCAAGCCCAAAGAGTTATGTGCAATAAAGTTGCAAAGATCATTATACGGGCTAAAGCAATCTGGACGTATGTGGTATAATCGTCTCAGTGAACATTTAATAAAAGAAGGATATGTAAATGATCACATATTGCCTTTGTGTTTTCATAAAGAAAACAACATCCGGATTTGTGATTATCGCAATGTATGTTGATGATCTTAACATAATTGGAACTCAAGGGAAAATGCAAAAAACATCAAATTATCTAAAAGAGGAATTTGAGATGAAAGATCTCGGGCATACAAAATATTGTCTTGGCCTACAAATTGAGTATTCTCGAAAGGGTTTATTTGTGCATCAATTTACATACACAAAACAAGTGTTAAAAGATTCAACATGGATAAAGCAACTTCTTTGAGTACCCCTATGGTCGTAAGGTCACTTAATGTTGAAAATGATCCCTTCCGACCACATGAGGAGAATGAAGAAATATTTGGTTCCAAAGTGCCACATTTGAGTGCAATCGGAGCACTTATGTATCTTGCGAATTGTACTTAACCTGATATTTCATTTGCTATTAATCTCTTAGCAAGATTTAGTCCGTCGCCGACGCGAAGACATTGGAATATGATTAAACATGTCCTCCGCTATCTTCAAGGGACTACTAATTTGGGATTATTTTATGCTAAGAGTTCAAACAATCAAATGTTCGATTTTGCAGATGCATGATATTTATCAGATCCACACAATACTCGATCACAAACAAGGTATGTTTTTAAATTTGGAGGCCATGTTATATCTTGGCGTTCTCAGAAGCAAACACTTGTGGCTACTTCCTCGAATCATGGTGAAATCATTGCACTCCATAAAGCAAGCAGAGAATGCATTTCGTTGAGGGCCATAGCTTAACATATCCGGTCAAGCAGTGGAATTCAAGCCAGTGCAGAGCCAACCATCATATATGAAGATAACGATGCATGTGTCGCCCATATAAAGGAAGGTTATGTCAAAAGTGACGGAACCAAACACATCCCTCCAAGATTCTTCTCTTATACGCAAGAACTTGTGAAGAATAAGGACATCGAAGTAAGATACATCCAATCATGCAACAATGTTGCAGACCTATTAACAAAATCATTACGTACGTCGGTGTTCAAGAAACATGTCTACGATATTGGAATGCACCACCAACGAGATTTGTAAAGTATTATTTTGGCCATTCGAGGGGAAGCTTGCGTGGTTGTACTTTTACCTTACTATGATTTTTTCACTGGATTTTCCTAGCAAGGTTTTTAACGAGGCAACAAAAGACTTCATAGTAACATTGGTGTCCAAGGGGGAATGTTGTGAAATCAAAGTAAAAACAACATGCACCCCACATTCATCCAATTATATTTCATCGAGTGGACCCCATTGTTATTATACACGCACAATAAAATTTAGGGTTAATTTGTTCAAAAAAATGGAGGATTGAAAAATTAGGTATATAGCAGTGATAATAGAGAAATTAAGTAAATAGCAGAGAGAAAAAAAATATTAAACCATAAATATCCTTGTCATCTTGTTTATTTACAAAACATGCCATTGTTCTGAAACTGTTTTTTTCAGTGTCACTGTTCATTAGACGGAATGATAACTATGTATTTATCACACAAACTAATACAATACTCTGGTAAGTTTATTTATGGATAATTTAACACGGTAACAACTTTAATAGCAAATTATATAGAGTGCACCCAACAACACTTGTAACTTGATAAAAAATCAAGTATCTAAATAACGTTCATATTAGCAAGTTAATATGTATATTACCGTTCATTTTTGTGCTCAATCCTCCTCTAAAATTCAATTTTTCTACAAAATTCAATGCTGAATTGACAAAGAAGATGAGAACGAAGTAGCAGTGATATTATTATTACGCTCTTGTTTCTTATCACCATCGTCATCAATGCATACATCTAAACCAAACCAAACCTTACAAAATCAAAAACCAAGCGCTTTCTCCACTCATGGAACCATCAATTCATCCAATTTTATTATCATTTTTTACAACGATTTCGTTAATCTCATGTTCTGCTCAAATGTTTTACCATGATTAAGGTGATGGGTGGTGACGAAATCAAACATAGATGAGAAATGCGGAGGTGAATTTAAAAGATTGTATCTTTATTCTTTATTTTGAAGAAAAAATTAGCAAGAAACAATTACAAAAGTTTCATATTCATACACCATAATCACAATATCACTTTATTCATATTCACTTAATTGAAAAAGTTTGAAGAAACAATAAGCAAAAAAGAAAAACAAAGAGAAAAAAAAGATAGATGATAGAATGACATAAAAGTATTTTTTACCAAAAATGTTTCTCTCTGTTGCTCATTTAATTATTGTTGCTTACCTAATTAATGAATCTTCTATTGACATTTGCTACAATTTTTCTAAATTTTATATGTTTACTACTATTCATTGTATGCCACATATTTCTCTTTCAAAACATAAGTAAATTTTCTCTCATTCCATTTCTCGGATATCTTATTCTAGAAGGTATAATATTTTCATCTTTTTAATTTCTGTCTTCAACTTAATTCTCCTTACCATTTTATAACAGATTCATTTTTTTTTTCAAATAATTCAAAAAACTTTGTGCAGCCAAAATTTGTGAACAGAAAGCCTTTTGGTAAGGCCCCTTTAGCTATCGGCCCAAGATGAATTTGTTCAGTCTTACCGTGTGCCCTTAGTTAATGCGTTCATGGAAAAAGGGAAAAAAGTTAATGTGCACTCTCCCCCTTCCAGTCCACACTCCGTTTGTTCCTTCTTAATTTCCGATTTCGTGTGCTGAGATCAAAGCGGAAAGCTCGAGGAGGAGGCATTAATGGTGACGACAGATGATAGCGACTCTTCTGGGAGAACCGGAGTTAGATTTCTCCTTCAATCTCCTCGTTTTTTTTCTTCCTGAAATTATATCTGATCATTACCCGTTTTTCATTAAAATTGTTCTATCAGATTATATATAGGAGTGTCTTTTTGGTTTATGCTGTTGTATTTCTTGGATAATTTTGACGTAATCCATTGCTGCTCGGATTTTTCGCTTGTTACTGAAATTTCAGCTCAATCTGTAATTACTTTTTCTGTACAGAAGTTAAACTTACTGCTCCATGATCCTAAAATTTCTGTTTAGGAGTTTTTTTTTATCCTCGCTCGATTCTTTTTGCGATTTTTTTGTTTTAACATGTGTTGGGCTTCTGAAAAGAAGTCACATGTAGATGATGAGGATGAGGCTGATACTCTTGAGGGTTTGGAGGATAAGTTGAGACAGCTTAAAAGGAAAATTCAAGGAGATAGAGTTAGGTCTGTTAAAGTAAGAAAACATTGTAATTTGCTGCTTTTATGCATTATGTTTGTTTATTATCTCTCTTTGTTACGTGTATGTTAAATCATTTATGTATATCCATTTGGAATATCCTCCTGGAAATCCAGGAAAAATTTGAGACTAGTAGAAACAAAGTGGATGTTCATGCTTCTGCTCTTTTGTCCGCCGCATCAAGCCGGGCTACCGCAGGAGTTAATGGAAATAGCAATATGTTTTTGTCNATCGGCCCAAGATGAATTTGTTCAGTCTTACCGTGTGCCCTTAGTTAATGCGTTCATGGAAAAAGGGAAAAAAGTTAATGTGCACTCTCCCCCTTCCAGTCCACACTCCGTTTGTTCCTTCTTAATTTCCGATTTCGTGTGCTGAGATCAAAGCGGAAAGCTCGAGGAGGAGGCATTAATGGTGACGACAGATGATAGCGACTCTTCTGGGAGAACCGGAGTTAGATTTCTCCTTCAATCTCCTCGTTTTTTTTCTTCCTGAAATTATATCTGATCATTACCCGTTTTTCATTAAAATTGTTCTATCAGATTATATATAGGAGTGTCTTTTTGGTTTATGCTGTTGTATTTCTTGGATAATTTTGACGTAATCCATTGCTGCTCGGATTTTTCGCTTGTTACTGAAATTTCAGCTCAATCTGTAATTACTTTTTCTGTACAGAAGTTAAACTTACTGCTCCATGATCCTAAAATTTCTGTTTAGGAGTTTTTTTTTATCCTCGCTCGATTCTTTTTGCGATTTTTTTGTTTTAACATGTGTTGGGCTTCTGAAAAGAAGTCACATGTAGATGATGAGGATGAGGCTGATACTCTTGAGGGTTTGGAGGATAAGTTGAGACAGCTTAAAAGGAAAATTCAAGGAGATAGAGTTAGGTCTGTTAAAGTAAGAAAACATTGTAATTTGCTGCTTTTATGCATTATGTTTGTTTATTATCTCTCTTTGTTACGTGTATGTTAAATCATTTATGTATATCCATTTGGAATATCCTCCTGGAAATCCAGGAAAAATTTGAGACTAGTAGAAACAAAGTGGATGTTCATGCTTCTGCTCTTTTGTCTGCCGCATCAAGCCGGGCTACCGCAGGAGTTAATGGAAATAGCAATATGTTTTTGTCGAGGATGGAAGCACCACTCTGCATGTTAACTGGTTTCTCTCATGGGGTGGAAAGTAGAGACTATGTTCCTACTAAGGATGTTATAGCAGCAAATGTCAAGCTCCCGATTGCTGAGAGAATACCGCCATACACTACCTGGATATTTTTGGACAGGCATGCACTTTATTTTTCTTCATTCTCGTGTATAACTATCACATAGTTTTGAGTGCAGACATGTTGGGGGTTTGTTTGTCTTTTCATTTTAATCGCCAATGTTCTGTCTTGCGTTGGAATTCAGCTGAAAAGAGACAATGTCTTCTAGTACGCTTTTCTTATTATGTGTTGTTTGTCTTTCTCAAAATATGTGTTGACAATGCAGAAATCAAAGAATGGCTGAAGATCAGTCTGTGGTTGGTCGGAGACAAATCTATTATGATCAACATGGTGGTGAGACACTGATATGCAGCGATAGCGAGGAAGATCCAGATCCAGAACCAGAAGAAGAAAAACGTGAATATTCCGAGGGTGAAGACCAAGTTATATGGTTAGTTTTGTAGAGAGTAGACTGTGATGCTGGTATACTTATCCTAATATTTAAAGAAGGAAAGCAGAACCTGAGTTGAACTATTTATCAATGAATCGCATTTGTTAATGCTTAAGAAAGTTGGCATCTACCGTATTCATATCAAAGTTCCGTAAAGACTCTTCGTTAGCAGTATGTTCAAAATTATCTCACAATATATGGATTTATTAATTATCTGGTTTAAGTTGAAATTGGCAGGTTGATTGGGCAGGAGTATGGCATGGGTGAGGAAGTGCAGGATGCTCTCAGCCAGTTCCTCAGCTTAGATGCTTCAGACATTCTGGTGTAGTTTTAGTCACCTTGTTCTTGTGGTTTATGTAATGATTTTTTTCTGGTCTTCAAATTCTTCTTCATGGATTGTATTTGACTTTTGTTTGTGTTGCAGGAACGATACAATGAACTCAAGTTGAAGAATGAGCAGAAAGTCGAGGACATGTTTGATTCCGGTCTCAAGCTGGGAATATCTCTAGAAAAGGGACTTAGTGCTGCTCTAGATTCTTTCGATAATCTTTTCTGCCGCCGTTGCATGGTACGTGGACTGTATTTTCCTGACAGAGAGATTAAGTATTACCAAGTATTTGATAATCATAATTATCCTTGTGCTGTTATATTAATAGGTATTTGACTGTCGTCTGCATGGATGTTCTCAGCCTTTGATTAGTGCTGTAAGCTTGAACATGCTTTACTTTCATTAGTTGTATTGCTTGAGTTTTAGTGAGTAACATAACTGAAGAACTTTGGTTGACAGAGTGAAAAACAGCCTTATGGGTCTGATTACGAAGGTGATAGGAACCCCTGCGGCAGACATTGTTACCTCCAGGTTTATCTCTCTTTGTCACTTTACTCACTCACAGACACGAGTTTGTTCATAGCAAAGCATGAAATTTTCACTGTAGTATATCTCCGTAATCAAGTATATCTAAGTGAGAGTATGTGTCTATCTCTCTATGTCTCTTTACACACTCACAGTTACGAGTATATTCATAGCAAAGTTTGAAATTTTCAGTTTAGTATATATCCCCTTAACTAACTGATCTAAGTGAGATAATGGATTGATATCATCTTGGTCCTGAAATTGGTTGAACTTTGGCATCTATGCGTCTGCTATAGGAGTGGTCTTTCTTCATAGTTGTATGAGTGTATCTTCTTGATTATGTATGAGTGTCTCTTGGGTCCGGGGTTTAAATCACTGTCATTGTTTTGTTAATGATTTTAGCTTAAGCAGGTCAGAGAACTACCAGAATCAAGCAGTAATTTTGCATCCACAACTAAAGAGAAAGGCAGCAAGGCTGTCTCCCCTAATGACCCTCATGATGCTGGCGGTGGTGTTAATTTGCAAGTTGAAAACACTGATATTGGTTCCAAGAACTTGGATTCATCATCTGGTGTGGAACAAGACCTTGAAAGTAGGGGAAAACGGGAGGTCTCTAATCTTGAGGATGGTTCACCTATTTTATCAAACAAGAAGCAGAAGACTGCAGCCTCAGAAACAGAAACATCAATTGTCAATCCTATTGCAAACTTAAATCAGGCATTGGTTAGCACAGAGGTTGATCAAGAAGGTGGAACACCTGATATCAATGAAGTAAATAGAGTCTCAGGAGCTGGTTCAAAAGAAGTAGCTGAGCCTATTCCAGACAATTTGGTCCATGATGGTGGTCCCTCAGTCTGTCAGCCAGAGCATGGTAGTGGAAACGGAACAATAATTATTGGAGAAATGTCTGAGACAAGTCAACCATCTACAGAGTGGAAGCCTGTTGAGAAGGATCTCTACTTGAAGGGAATCGAAATCTTTGGGAGAAACAGGTACTGGATTTTGGGAAATTATTATCTTCAAAACACAAAATATGTATTTACATCTACTATGTTTGTCCATGCTGTTTCAGCTGTCTTATTGCAAGAAACCTGCTTTCTGGCTTGAAGACATGCCTAGATGTGTACAGTTACATGCGTGAAAACGAAGTTTCAGTTATTAGGAGATCTAGCACCCCAAATTTACTGTTGGATGATGGCAGGACTGACCCAGGGAATGAGGTAATCTCTTGATCTTCCTAGGTTCTTTTTACTATTCAGTTTTCCGATTCCACTCTGGGCATCGGTGAATAGAAAATTGGTTTGCCAGACTAACAGGGTTAGAATCTTAGAGATCTAATCCACGAGATATTCATTCTTATCTTGAGAAGCCAATTTTGTTCTATAAATTTTCCCTGAAAATACGTCTGGGAGGAAACTATAGTTGGGTATAAGCTGGCTTAGACATATGATTGTACTGTTTGCGATTTTCTTGATATTATCATGCCATGTCTGTCAGAAACATATTTTAGTTTGTACTGCTCTCTCATGATTACTATACTTGACAGGATGATGAGGTGCCTCCAAGGACAAGACTATTCCGTAGAAAAGGCAAAACCCGGAAGCTGAAATACTCTACAAAGTCTGCTGGTCATCCTTCCGTCTGGAAAAGAATAGCTGGTGGCAAGAACCAGTCCTGTAAGCAATACACACCATGTGGATGCGTGTCAATGTGCGGAAAGGAATGCCCTTGTCAAACTAACGAAACTTGCTGTGAGAAATATTGCGGGTATGCAAACAAATTAATGTGAATGAAGCCGTTCAGTATCGTCTTTAACCATTGTTTTTTTTAATTTAGGTGCTCAAAAAGTTGCAAAAATCGTTTCCGAGGATGTCATTGTGCAAAGAGTCAATGCAGAAGCAGGCAGTGTCCTTGCTTTGCTGCTGGCCGAGAATGTGATCCAGATGTTTGCAGAAATTGCTGGGTTAGGTAATTGGTTTAAATTCAAACTGCCTGATGCGCTACATGCAGATCAAGTCCTCTATTTGATGACTAATTAAAAGAAAAATCTTCTTTATTTACTCAGTTGTGGAGATGGTTCTCTTGGCGAAGCGCCAAGACGCGGAGAAGGCCAATGTGGAAACATGAGACTTCTCTTGAGGCAACAACAAAGGGTATATTGCCATCCTCAAAATGGACATTTTTAAAAAATTGCTTTCATCATTGACAAATCTGTTTTCATGTTTTATTTACTAGATCCTCTTGGGGAAGTCTGATGTTGCTGGATGGGGTGCTTTCCTAAAGGTAAGCATATAAATTTCTCCTTATTTAATTACTGTTGGTCTTTTCTGTTTCTATAATAACGACCAAGCCGTCTGACCTGATCATTAGAACTCGGTCAGCAAAAATGAGTATCTCGGAGAATACACTGGCGAACTGATCTCACACCGTGAGGCGGATAAGCGTGGGAAAATATACGACCGAGCAAATTCTTCCTTCCTCTTTGACTTAAATGATCAGGTGAGTAGCCTTTTCACTTTTCTTCTGATGTTTTTTCCTGCTGAATTTTGTATTTAAAATTCAGTTTTCAATATTTGCAGTATGTCCTTGATGCTCAACGTAAAGGAGACAAGTTGAAATTTGCCAATCACTCAGCAAAACCCAATTGCTACGCTAAGGTACACTCTCATGATAAAAACACATTATCTTTTAGTAATTCTACCTTCTCTCTCGCCTCTAGTTACTCGAATTATTTAGCAGTTACATTTAGCATGTGTACTAGGAATGGGTAAAGATTGGTATCTACAAAAGAGGAAGAATTTATAAGTTTTGTGTTTTGTGTTTTGTGTTTTTTTTTTTTTTTTTTCANATATATATGCTAGGTAAAAAGACCAATGAGTAAAATAGTAACCGTGGGATCATCTATTTTCACATTTCGCATAAATATGGCATCTTTTGAAATTGATGGGTCTTGTTTATGTTTGTAGGTGATGTTTGTGGCTGGAGATCACAGGGTCGGAATTTTCGCAAACGAACGAATAGAAGCAAGCGAGGAGCTTTTCTATGACTACAGATATGGACCCGACCAAGCACCAGCTTGGGCTCGCAAACCGGAAGGGTCTAAGAAAGATGATTCAGCCAGTACTCATCGTAGAGCCAGAAAGCACCAATCTCATTGATGAATAGAAAAACGAGCCTCACAGTGATAACTAATTTTAAACTCTAGATTTTGTGAGAGCGTTTGGCTTATCTTTATTTGTATAGGATGTAAAGAGTTATTGGGTCATAATAAGGACAAAATGTTCCTTGGTCAAATAGTGTTGTTTATGGTTAATCAGTGTCAGTATACTGATTCTCGCTCATATCTGCTTCATTACCTCAACCCATAAAAGTAATTTTACAAAATGTAATTATGTAATGTAGCACCCCCAACATAGCTCTTGAGCGTTAGTAAGTGTTGGGTAGCTCGGGCTCCTCTTCTTGTTTAGAGGTTTTGTGTAGTCCTTGAGTGTTGGTAATTCTTGTAAAGAAGCAAGCAAGCACCCCCAACTAAACCGGACCAAAAGAATAAGTAAACCCGTACAAAAAGACTCGGTTAATAGCGGACTATCAAATAAACCGGTTTGAAGTTGAACAGAAATTGGAGTCAGGTACGGGGTCGGCTTCCCAGTTTCTGACCATCATCGTCGATGTATCTATAACATTGAAACTCTCCGGGATCAATTTGATCGATTCCACTTAATTCCTGCATTATCAAGTCGTATTTGCAATTCTTCATGGCGACGGAAGCGGCTCCGATGGACGAGAAGGCGAAGAGAATGAGAGATCTATTGTCGAGCTTTTACGCTCCGGATCCTTCAATCTCCAATCCTGCTTCTTCGATCAGCACTTCCTTCGATAACATCAATAGCACTTCCTTTGATGCTGATCAGTACATGGATCTCATGGTCAGTACTTACTTTCCTTCTTCTTCTCCTTCAACTATGCTTTCCGATTCACTCAAGTTAGATGCGGTGTAGAGAATAGGTAAAGCTCCTTCTCAGATCCGACTAGTATTTTTGGAGCGTGAAATTAGTTCGAATTGCTTCTAGAGCAATTGATCAATGTGGCTTGTTTGTTTCTCTTCTCAAACTTATGAGAATTGTTACAATTTGTACTCCTGCCTATCAAAGAACTTTCATGATTTGGATTTCTATTGGCCTGTGCAGATTAAGAAGTCGAATCTGGAAGTGCTTCTTCAAAGACATGTTCAAATGGCTGCCGAGATTAAAAACCTCGACACGGACTTGCAAATGCTTGTCTATGAAAATTATAACAAGTTTATCAGTGCAACAGATACCATCAAAAGGTACTTGTGGATCATTTAAGGTGTTAACTATGTGACACCGATCAGGAATATGTATATACTAATTTCAAAATATTGCTTTGTTTACGTGGTAGGATGAAGAGTAATATCTTTGGGATGGAAGGCAATATGGACCAGCTTCTTCAAAAGGTGGCTTGGTCGCATAAAAATAATGTTCACCTTTAGGTTTTCAACTTAATCTTGTATTAACTCATAGTATGATCCCCTAACTGATTCCTGCAGATAATGTCAGTGCAATCAAGGAGTGATGGGGTCAACACGTCTCTTTTTGAAAAGAGAGAGCACATAGAGAAACTACACCGGACACGTAATCTTCTTCGTAAAGTTCAGGTATGTATTGAGTCATTGTTGCTAGCTTTTTTTAGTTGTCATTTTATATCCTAAGCCGTGTCATACCTGATTTTATAACAAGGGTATACTGCTTGCTATTGTGAATTTACTCAAAACTTAATTTTGTAAAAAAGAGCAGTTCATCTATGATTTACCTGCAAGACTCGAAAAATGCATCAAGTCAGAAGCCTACGGCGATGCTGTCAGGTTCTATACTGGAGCAATGCCAATTCTCAAGGTTTATATCTGTCTTTGGATAAGTTTCCCATTTATTGTAATTGCCTTATAGACTTATTGTGGCAATTCTCCCTGAATATGGAGATATGTTTGATAATAATAACTTCTCATTTTGTCCAGGTATACGGGGATACATCATTCCAAGACTGCAGACGAGCTTCCGAAGAAGCTATAGAAGTGATCGTAAAGAACTTGCAGGTCTACCTTGTGGCTCTACCTATAGTAGTTTGAATTTATGGAACTCTACATACTGGTTTATTAACCGAATACACAGATTACTGGTCTTTTCATTTATGTTTGTTACTTATACTTCTAATTCTGGATGTGAGAAACCTGACTTTACTATTTTCAACAGACGAAGNTGAAGAAGCTATAGAAGTGATCGTAAAGAACTTGCAGGTCTACCTTTTGGCTCTACCTATAAATTTATAGAACTCTACATACTGGTTTATTAACTGAATACACAGATTACTGGTCTTTTCATTTATGTTTGTTACTTATTCTTCTAATTCTGGATGTGAGAAACCTGACTTTACTATTTTCAACAGACGAAGCTGTTTTCAGATTCAGAATCCATACAGGCGAGAGCTGAAGCTGCAGTGCTCCTTAAGCAGTTAGATTTCCCTGTTAGTTCTTTCTCTCAACTCAATTCTTTTGACCTGTTTAATTTTTTATAACATCTACAATTTGGGTGAAGGGTTGAAGCTACTTAGAAAGTTCATATCCCTTTATACACAACTGAAGTTTTGTCTTTGTTGCATAAATTTTCATTGGATGTTGTTACACAATTTGGATTGCACATCCTACAGGTTGATAACTTAAAGGCCAAACTGTTGGAAAAGCTGGAACAATCTCTTGATGGTCTTCTAATAAAGCCTGGGGAGGCAAGTAAACTTATGGAGCACAATGATTCATCTAAGGATGAGGAAAGCAATGACCAGCATCCTCGGAAAATTCATGAGGTAAATTTAGACTTTGTCGCTTCCTTGTGTTTTTGTGTTTCTGAATTAGTTGCAGTTCAGAACATGGTAAGACTGATTGTATTTGTTATGCACTTTGATAATCAGCATTCAGCAGCTACTTTTAAATGGATTTTTGCTCTTTAGCCATTACATTGAGATTTCTTTTGTTTTACTTCTTTATTCTACCAGACTTTTGAAAAGGGTTTTTATTTTTTATGCACTACTGAAAATTTAATGTTTTTCTTCTTTTGTCTGATAGGACGCTGTACGTGGATTTTCTGAGGCCATGCGTGCTTATCGTGAAATCTTCCCTGACTCAGAAGAAAGACTTTTCAAACTCGCGAGAGCCTTAACAACAATGTAGTGTTCTTTTTGATGATCAATAAACTGAGATTTGTCTGTGTCTGACCTGTGGATCTAACATATACGGTATAGGCACTTTGAAAACATGGAATTATATATAAGGAAGCGGGTTTCGGCAGCAGATTTCCTTGGAAATTTTCGTGAGTACACAATAGTATCTTTCCTTATGTTGCGTTCCATCCCCTCGGAAGCCATTCTTTGAAATTTTCTGATAACCATGTACCATGTGTCTGATTTCTGTTGAACATAGGAACTGTATGGGAAGATGTAGTACTTATGGATGAGGTGTTACCCGAGGCTGGACTTTCTGATTTATCTGCAGAGGTACCCCTCAATTGTTTTTCTATGACTCTTCTTTTTTTTTCTTTTCTTTTTTGTTATGATGAGTAGAACTATATGTGTTTGCTCGTACTCTCATCTCAGGCTGCCAAGGTCACTCTTAAGCAATTTGTTGCAAGGAGGTTTTCTCATCTTCAACAGGATATATCAGGTTTGCTGTTTCCTAATATCTACTACATTAAGAAATTCTTTGTAAAGGACAAAGAGGGAGAATGGTATAGCTTGAATCATTCATAATACGTCCTGTGACATGGCCTTTTGACTAATTTGAAAAAGGATGGGCAAGTGTTTAGATTAATGTCTTCATGAAGTTTAAATCTTTGAAGACATCAAAAGTAAAAATGAGGTCTATTCGTGGCAGATACTATCTTGAAATTCGATATCAACCAAAAGGAAGTAGTTAACGGGGAATTACTGAAGGTTGTCCTGGAAGCTAGCAGAAAGGCGGTTCTTCAAGGCACGGCAGATATAATTCAGGCAGGTTCCTTTTTCTGTAATATGATAATGTTTATTCTGGCTATCATTTCCTCTGTACAAATCCATGCTCACAAACACTTATATTTGTTTGATCATTTCAGGACTTCCGTCAGCTTCTTGATGAAAACACTGGAATATTTGTCAAGATGAAAGACTTAATCATTAGTTGTATTCAGAAAGGATTTCAAGACTTCTTTAAGTCACTTGAAGCTCACTTTCTAGTACTTTCTGGAAAAACTAGTTCATCAGACGAGACCGAAGGCGGGCTGGTAGATGGAAAATCGAGTGAGAGAATTCGTCCTGGTTTCATCCTTGTGCTGGCTCAGCTCTCTGTCTTCGTCGAACAAAAGGTCATCCCGGGGATTACTGAGGTAACTACTACCACTAGTTCGATAATTAAAGTTTAAACCACTTTGGTAGCGGAATTGAGAAATTCCATATGTTAAACTCAGGAAATAGCTGCGTCTTTCTCTGGTGGAAATACTCAAGCCTTTGAGAATGGACCTGCTTTTATTCCCGGAGAACTTTGCCGGGTCTTTCACGCAGCCAGCGAGAAAATTCTCCAGCATGTATGATTTATTCTCCAAAACTTGAGGTAGTTTAAAAAAAATCACATCAACTAACTAAATCACTTCATATTTCAGTACATCGACACAAGAACACAGAAGATATCGGTTGTACTGAGGAAACGGTTCAAGACTCCAAACTGGGTTAAGGTATCCCTGTTGTCATGTGACTAATCTTCTTAAACAAGCATTTACCAGTCATTGTTTTCTAAAGATCCTGGATATTCTGCAGCACAAGGAGCCACGAGAGGTTCACATGTATGTCGATATGTTTCTTCAAGAGGTTTGACAACTTTTCTCCTCTCAATATGAAAATATAATTAATGAACATTTAATAACTCGATTTTTTTTTTTTTTTTGGGGATTTCTGCTTCGCAGTTAGAAGAAGTTGGTAAAGAAGTGAAACAGATTTTACCTCAAGGGACTTTCCGTAAGCACAAGAGAACAGACAGCAACGGAAGTAACACTACAACCTCATCCCGGAGCAATACACTACACAACGATAAGATGACACGTTCAAATTCACAGAGAGCTCGAAGCCAACTTTTCGAGACACATCTAGCGAAACTGTTCAAGCAGAAAGTAGAAATATTCACCAAGGTCGAATTTACCCAGGTAAGAAATAACCAATACGAGGTTCCCTTATAGTTAACATCAAACACACACAAGCATCACCTCCTGATCATTTTTCTTTATTATCATATGCTAAAATAATTGCAGGAATCCGTTGTTACAACAATAGTAAAACTCTGTCTGAAGAGTTTGCAAGAATATGTTAGGCTACAAACATTTAACCGGAGCGGTTTCCAGCAAATTCAGCTAGACATTCATTTCCTAAAAACTCCATTGAAAGAAACAGTTGCGGACGAAGCTGCAATCGACTTCTTACTTGATGAGGTGATTGCACCAAAAGCTTTCTTCCTTCACTTTTTTCCATAATCCACCTGAGTCTACGTCTATATTAGGTTTTAGAGGATCTGTGTCTAGCTTTTGCAACCGACTATTGACTCTTGGATCGTGTTATGTATTTGTATTAAATAGGTGATCGTTGCGGCNTGATGAGGTGATTGCACCAAAAGCTTCTTCCTTCACTTTTTTCCATAATCCACCTGAGTCTACGTCTATATTAGGTTTTAGAGTATCTGTGTCTAACTTTTGCAACCGACTATTGACTCTTGGATCGTGTTATGTATTTGTATTAAATAGGTGATCGTTGCGGCTTCGGAGAGGTGTCTTGATGTGATTCCACTGGAGCCACCGATCTTGGACAAACTCATACAAGCTAAATTGGCTAAATCAAAGGGGCACAACAACAACACAGCTTCCTCTTGAAAATTACAAGTAATACAAAACAAAGTGTCTCATGAGCCATTTTTTGCTTCCCGTTACCATTCTGTAGTGTAAATCAAAACCATCAAATTGTTATTGTATTTCGAAAGCTCTTTTAGTGCTAATACACTGCTCTTAACATAAATTAATCTTATTTGGTCAACAATTTCGACTAGTTAGCTAGTTGAAGAGATCGTGATGACAAATGGGGTGTTCGGATGCAATATCTTTGAAAGAAAGTACAACAAATCCGTGGAGGAGACGGGGTAGCTAAAGATATTGTTGGAAGATTCTCTTATACATAATAGATGGTAAGATTGTTGATGGATTCGTTATACAAATTTAATCGAGGTCTAAAGGCATGGAGCTAGATAAAAGTGAAGCTTCCTTTCTATTGACGACCCTCAGAGGCGGTTATATACTTTAGTTCTTTCGAATCGGATTTTACGAGATTGATTTCTCCCGGAACAAGCTCGAAGGTGATGCTTCCATGTTGTTTGGAGCCCACAAAAAACAAGAAACATGCTAGAGTTCGATATCTCCAACAAAGTGAAGCTCGAAGGTTAAGTCACTAGTATTTTTGGACTTGAATCACAATGGCCTCACAGGGAGTATTCCGGCCAGTGGACCATATCTCCTTTTCAGACCTTCGATGTTAGCTATAACCGGCTGTGTGGACCCATCCCACAAGGAGGGAATCTTCAGAGGTTTGGTGCTGATGTCTATCTTCACAACAAGTGTTTGTGTGATCCACCTCTTTAAGAGTTGCAAGGAAATAATGATAGAATGGACTAAGCTAATGTGCGTTATGTAAGAATCAATAAAGTCGAAAGACAAACTCTGTATTTTTCATTTGGAATGATGAATAAAAGCTTGAACCAAACTTGGATTTCATGAATTTACAAGTACATTAATAATTCATTGGTTCTGTTATATTGGAAAAAGCTACATGAGTTACAAGTTTTCCCACTAAAATGAGATAAAAGTTTGGCCTTATTCATAAGCTACACATTATTAATATTCTAATCTAACAGAACCAGTGAATTATTAATAATCTATTAATAATGTGTAGCTTATTCATAGACCGAACTTTTATCGCATTTTAGTGTGGGAAGTTCTAGATTGTCCCTATGTGTTCTATGGAAATATCTCCACTTTGTACCTTTTCTTTAACAATCAGTAACTTAATTTCTATAAATTTGGACTTTGTTGTGCTCCTGTTTTTATTGGAGTGCTGCTTTGTTGTCACAATATAACTTAAGTGGTCTTTCAATTCCTTCAAGAATTCGCAGCCCAGTGACAAAGTTCCTTAACCAAAGTCCTTTATCGGATACCTCATAAACTGCTATAAATTTTGCGGTCATTGTGGAGGGAGCCGTAATTGACTATTTCGCACTACGCCAAGAAATAGCTCCTCCAGCCAACAAAAAAAACATAGCCTGAAGTGGACTTTAATTCATCTTGACATCCAACAAAATCAGAATCAGAATATCCAATGATCTCCAAATTATCTGATCTCTGATATGTGAGCATATAGTCCTTTGTTCTCTGCAGGTATCTCATGACCCTTTTTGCTGCTTTCCTGGATTACTTAAGTATCTGCCCAAAACTCCAACAATGTACGCTAAATCC
>OVAP01003115.1:5016-17463 GCA_900406295.1 Aurinia saxatilis
TTTTTTTTTTTTTTTTTTATTGACAGAGTTTTGTTTCATAAAGTGAGAGGCATGCTATCAATGATCTAGATTTTGTAGTTGCACCTTTCTATTAACTAAAATTTCATTGATTACTGTGTTTATTCAGGGAGAAGGATGTCGATATAGCATTTGCACAAGTATCCATTGATGAGTACAAGGTAGAGTTTTTTTTTTTTTTTTTTGTTGCTTTGGTAGAGTTTTTTTTACAGTTAAATTTCTTCTTTAACTTGACCATTTTGCTTTTATTTTGTAACTCTTTGTCAACCTGTGTTTCTTTTTTCCTATCATGTAGTTTTATTAAGACTATTGGTCCAAGTTCTCCAGTTACGGGGTGACAGCTGTTAGTTCTTCTATGGATTTAGTTAACATCATGTTTAATAGCTTGTAAAAATATTAAATGTAACCTTTCTTTAGCCAGTCTAAGAAGTCTTAATTTTGATCTTATTAAATTGTGCTATTATACTTGTGATTCTGTCATCTATGATATTTGGACTCTTGCATACATGGGTCCATTTCTGCAGAATCAGAACCATAAACAAATCTAAGTTACTTTAATTGTTGAGGTAATTTCTGTATATGATTCAGGCTCGTGAAGTATCAATTGCAGTGCAAGGGAAATTGGTGGAGCAGCAGCGTACAAAAGGAAAAGGTCTGTTATGTGAACCATTAGCTTTGTATTTCTGTTCTATTCCTTCCGCCGGCTGAAAGCATATAAGAAATATACTCTACATCAGATAAACTGCCTTTACCTACTGAACTGTTTTTTGCTAGTTTAGTCTCTTCATCAGCCACCTCTTTATCCTAAGGGGAAGTTCATGCTCAAGTTCAATAAAAAGTGTGTCTTTATTTTTTCTGCATTCACATAAATTTATATGCCCTGTCTCATTGTTATGTTTATGTTTGTTGTCGTAGGTTCTCTTTCTAATATGGAGGCAAAATTATGCTTATGCTCCCACTTTATAATTCTTAGTTGTGATTACTGTTCTGTGTAGCAAGTTTGCGGAAGCTTGATGAGCAGCCGGAGTGGCTAAGAGGAGGTACGCTACGGGACTATCAGCTGGAGGGTTTGAATTTTCTTGTCAATAGGTGTGTTTCTTATCTCAATTCATAAATGCTGATGGTACTATACTTCGTATGTTTGTTTTAATAGTTCACTTCCTTTCTCTTACCAGCTGGCTTAATGACACAAATGTCATTTTGGCTGACGAAATGGGTCTTGGTAAAACTGTTCAGTCAGTTTCAATGCTTGGGTTTTTGCAGGTGAATAATTTTCTTTTATACTCATGGGTGGTTGTGTTCTCTTTTCCCAGCATTCCCACTTCCCTTGAGTTAAAATTTCTCTGTTTCCTTCTTTGTAGAATACCCAGCAAATTCCAGGTCCATTTCTTGTTGTCGTGCCTCTGTCAACATTAGCTAATTGGGCTAAGGAATTCAGAAAGTGGCTTCCTGACATGAATATTATAGTATATGTTGGCACCCGTGCGAGTCGAGAGGTGAGAAACAAATAAAATGATGGGCATGTTATAGCTTTTAATAATCGTTATCATGTTCCTCTTGTATCTCCAGTGTCCATCTATGTCTATCTAATTCTTTCATTTGCTGGCCTACTTGCATTTATTCTATCCAGATTGGATAGGTGCTATGGCTTTAGTTTTTGATTTTAGGAACTCTGATTTTTTTGTTTCCCAAATTTCTGTATGTACAAGAAAAGTAAACAATACATTTTTCACAACATTTTACCTTTTCCCCCTCTCTGTTATAGTATTTTGTAAATTTCTGGATTCAGGTATGTCAGCAGTATGAATTTTACAATGAAAAGAAAGTTGGCCGGCCCATAAAATTCAATGCGCTGTTGACTACTTATGAAGTGGTACTGAAGGATAAAGTTGTTCTCTCCAAGATTAAGTGGATTTACTTGATGGTGGATGAAGCACATAGACTGAAAAATAGTGAGGCACAGCTGTACACAGCCCTTTTGGTATGGGACTTTTATCTATTCTCAAGGCTCTTTTTTTGGTGTTTCATAATGGGTATTGTATTTATCTGTTTCAGGAATTTAGCACGAAGAACAAATTGCTTATTACTGGTACTCCATTACAGAATAGTGTTGAAGAGCTGTGGTATGCTTTTTTCCCTTGTTTAACCTTTCTTTGTGGCCTTTATAATTAATTTCGATTTATGTTAATCCTGAAACTTGTAAGCTTATGTTCTTTTGACACTGTTGATATTTGTATGTGACAATTCTAATGTTGTGTTTCCATTGTCACTGACAGCTTATATTAGATATTTGATGTGCTGATCGCATAATTATTTTATGATGTGCTGACCGCATAATGATTCGTTGCTAACACGTTTTACATGGACTGCATCCTTGTAGCATCTACTTTGATACCTTTGTATTCCAATCGTATGATAAATGACCTTTTCTCTATTTTTTGAAGGGCTCTGCTCCACTTCCTTGATCCTAACAAGTTTAAGAGTAAAGATCAGTTCGTTCAAAACTACAAGAACCTTAGCTCATTTAATGAATCTGAGGTTTGTCCACTGCATAATCTTATGCTGGCTAAATAAAATATTGTTTAATATACGATCATCCACTACCTAATACTTTTGGAATTCAGCTCGCCAGTCTCCATGTAGAATTGAGACCCCATATTCTACGACGAGTGATCAAGGATGTTGAGAAGTCTTTGCCTCCAAAAATTGAGCGTATACTAAGAGTTGAGATGTCCCCTCTTCAGAAACAGTAAGCATAACATCATCCAGTACCTTAACAGATTAAAATACTGTTAACTATATTTCATTTTCTGCTTTAGGTACTACAAGTGGATACTGGAGCGCAACTTCCATGATTTAAATAAAGGGGTTCGTGGTAATCAGGTGGGCCATTTTGTGATGTAATTAATGTGTATGGTTATGAAATTATGTTCCCTTTTCCTCTTCCCTGTAAAGTAGGTAGAGCATTTTAATATGCACCCAGTTTCTTTAGTTTGCGGGTATTATATATAAAATGTGAAGTTAACAAGCTCTTAGTTCCAATTAACAGGTCTCACTTTTAAACATTGTGGTGGAGTTGAAGAAATGCTGCAATCATCCTTTTTTATTTGAAAGTGCTGACCATGGATATGGGGGTGACATAAATGACAACAATAAACTGGATAAAATTATTTTAAGCAGCGGGAAGCTAGTTATCCTAGACAAGCTACTGGTTAGACTGCGTGAGACTAAGCATCGTGTGCTTATCTTTTCTCAGGTGCGGTTCAGTGACTTTCTCTCAAAATGTTATGATGTATCACTTCACCTATTCTCCTGCTGTTCTTTTGTTAGACCATGTTAGACTAAGCATTGTGTGCTTAACTTCCACAAGTGTGATTTTTATGACATTTATTGTTCATAGTAGGTTTACATTTATTGAAATGAATACTGAGTCTGTGACATGATATTGTATTACTGATATTTTTTTCTTTTTCTGAAATCCATGTTCCTTATTATGAACACTATCAGTTATGCTTGTATATATTTCTTTCGGTTATGCTTGTTTCCATATCTTTTCAGACTACTCAGAAATATATATAAGGTCCATCAATCGTATATTAATATTTAGCGTTTTTTCTTATTGTTATTGTGCTGCTTTGTTTATTGTATGAGAGACACCTCCGAGAAACTAAATGGGAACATACAAGATGCCTTTGGGCTTTCTGTCGATAGGATTTCTGGTGTTAATTCTGTAAATAAGTTTGGAACTTCACGACTTAAATCATTTTGCACTGTATGTTTTGCAGATGGTAAGAATGTTGGATATCCTAGCTGAATATCTGTCTCTTAGAGGTTTCCAGTTCCAGAGACTGGATGGTAGTACAAAGGCAGAACTGCGTCAGCAGGCAATGGATCATTTTAACGCACCTTCTAGTGATGACTTCTGCTTCCTTCTTTCCACCCGAGCTGGTGGACTGGGTATCAATCTTGCTACTGCTGATACAGTTGTTATATTTGACTCTGACTGGAATCCACAGAATGACCTGCAGGTTTTACCTCCAACAAAATTTATCTTTCTATGGATTTATTTACTCGATATCACTATATGTTGATAATGGAATCGCAACACTATTTTATCAGGCCATGAGTCGAGCGCACAGAATCGGACAACAAGAGGTCGTGAACATTTATAGATTTGTCACTAGCAAAAGTGTTGAGGAAGAGATCCTGGAGCGCGCCAAAAGAAAAATGGTACACTAGTTTTTTAAGGATACATGCTCTGATACTCAAGATTATGTTTTCATGAATTCTTTAGCAGCGCCAGTGAGTTTTTTAGTTCTGCATCCTCACCTTCATGATTTGATTCCGCTTGAGCACAGTTACCAAATTTTTAGTAGGAATTTCATGCGGTTGAGTTTAATCAGATGCAATGGAATTACTGTTATCTTTTTATCTTTTGGTTCTGCTCTCTAATCTTAGTTTCTTTCATTCATTTCATTTGTGTTTTCGATTATTCTTCATGTTAAATACATCTTTGGAAATTAAACGTCTAGGGATCAGATAGGTTCAAAACCCAGATTTATATATGTAATCACTTTGTAAAACCAGGTAGTAAGTTTTTTGGTCCACCATTCTCTAGGTTCTTGATCATTTGGTTATTCAAAAACTGAATGCGGAAGGTAGGCTGGAGAAGCGAGAAACTAAAAAGGGAAGTAACTTTGACAAGGTGCGGACATTTTTTTAATGTTTATTGTGGCTGTTTGATTTCCTTTCAAGGTTAATTTATGCAACAACAAACCATTGCTTGTTTTCTAGAACGAGCTTTCTGCAATATTGAGATTTGGAGCTGAAGAACTTTTTAAAGAGGATAAAAATGACGAAGAAAGGAAAAAGCGGCTATTGAGTATGGATATTGATGAAATTCTAGAGAGGGCAGAACAAGTTGAGGAAAAGGACACTGGTGAAGCAGAACATGAACTGTTGGGTGCTTTTAAGGCAAGTTCAGTTGTTGGTTCCCCTTTGTTTTCAATTTTAGAAAGCAAAGCAAAGGCTATTGTCTTCATCGAAAGCTTTTTCTTTTATATTCTTCTGTCAAAACAGCTTTTTGGATTAAATCTCTGAATCGATTTTCATTGCTTACATATGTGAGCTGCTGCTTACTTTTCTATGCCATCCAGGTTGCCAACTTTTGTAATGCTGAAGATGATGGTTCCTTTTGGAGTCGTTGGATAAAACCTGAAGCTGTGCTTACGGCCGAAGTAAAAATTCTATCTTCAATAAGAATATGGCCTCTAATGTCTTTTTTTTTCTTTTTTTTCTTTTTTCACATTTTCTGTTTAGATTTGTCAGATCGTAAACTTCTTTTACCTTTCTTTGTATAGGAAGCACTTGCACCACGAGCTGCTAGGACTACGAAGAGTTATGTGGATCCTAGTCATCATGACAGGACTAGTAAAAGAAAAAAGAAAGGATCTGTGCCTCCAGAGCATACAGAGAGAAGTCAGAAGCGCAGAAAAACTGATTATCTTGTACCTTCGACTCCAATATTAGAGGGGACTTCAGCTCAAGTGAGAGGCTGGTCTTATGGAAATCTTCCTAAGAGAGATGCACAACGATTTTATCGAAGTGTATGTCAAAACTATTCTGATCTCATTGTCCTTTTTGCATGTATTATAGATTCTGGATAAAGGTTTGTATTTAAGGCTGTCAGTTTGGTGACCCGCAAATGATTTAATGGTTTCGGTCAGTGTTTCATTAGTTTCTAAGTTAATTGTGTGTAGTCCCACGATTGATAGACTGGTTTACCTAGATTTACTCTTCCAACGTTTCTGAACTACTGCTTGTGACATTTCTCATTGTGTAATTCAGGTGATGAAGTTTGGGAACCATAATCAAATTGCATGTATTGCGGAAGAGGTGGGTGGTGTTGTTGAAGCAGCTCCGGAGGAAGCACAAGTTGAGCTATTTGATGCTTTAATTGATGGTTGTCGCGAATCTATTGAAACAGGAAATTATGAACCGAAGGTAAAGAAAAAACATCTGTACTGGAGGCTCTGTTTTGTTTTGTTTTGTTTTTTTTGCCCCTAATTATTCTTGGTTCACTTGTAAATTTACAACCTTCCTGTTTGCTATTCTCTGAAGGGTCCGGTGTTGGATTTCTTTGGTGTGCCAGTAAAAGCAAACGAACTATTAAAACGTGTGCAAGGGTTGCAGCTCCTATCAAAACGCATAAATCGATATGACGATCCAGTTACACAATTCCGAGTGTTATCATATCTTAAACCTTCAAACTGGTCCAAGGGTTGCGGTTGGAATCAGAGTGCGTGCAAGCTTATTCAATGTTATATTGTTAGTTTCTGTCTTATGTTCTTCATCCTAAAACTTTATTATGTGGTTGTCTCAGTCGATGATGCTAGATTGCTTCTGGGAATAATTTATCATGGTTTTGGGAACTGGGAGAAGATCAGGTTAGATGAGAGCCTTGGACTTACAAAGAAGATTGCTCCTGTTGAACTTCAACACCATGAGACTTTTCTACCCAGGGCTCCAAATTTGAAGGAGCGTGCTACTGCACTTCTGGAAATGGTGCTCTTATTATTTGCTCTAATATCTTTTGAGACTTAATTCTATATTAATTTTGTTAATAACCTTCCATGGAGAACAGGCTGACAGTATGAAACTACATTTCCACAGGAACTTGCAGCAGCAGGAGGGAAAAACACAAATGCCAAAGCATCTCGTAAAAATTCTAAAAAGGTTAAAGATAATCTTACTAATCAATTTAAAGCACCTGCAAGAGACCGAAAAGGGAAATCTGGTCCTTCCAATGTAAGTTTGAAAACAACAAGAGATGGTCTTCGGAGAACCCAAAAAGCTGAACCATTGGTGAAGGAAGAAGGAGAAATGTCTGATGATGAGGAAGTTTATGAGCAGTTCAAGGAGCAGAAATGGATGGAATGGTGTGAAGATGTCTTGGCTGAGGAAATCGGAACTCTTCGACGTCTACAAAAGTTGCAAACCATTAGTGCGGATCTGCCAAAGGAGAAGGTTAATTGATTTTTTTGGTTTTCACTTTAATGGGCATGATTGTCTTTTTCTGATATTTTCTCAAAATTCCTTGTGTGTCGATAAATAGGTGCTTTTCAAAATCCGAAGATATTTGCAAATCCTTGGACGACGAATAGATCAAATTGTCTTAGAACATGAAGAGGATTTATACAAGCAAGATAGTAAGTAATGCAACTCTGCTTATTATGCGGTCACTTTTTTTTTTGGGTAAAATTCGGGAACAGCAATTGATGATAGTTGAATAAACCATGCTAGATCTAAGTCTCAAATAACCATATTAGTGTCCATGATTGTAATGTGAACTGGAAATCGAAATGCAGGAATGACAATGAGATTGTGGAACTATGTTTCAACTTTCTCAAATTTATCGGGCGATCGACTCAATCAGATCTACTCCAAATTGAAGCAAGAGAAAGAGGAAGAGGAAGGGGTCGGACCATCACAACTCAATGGCTTTGCCCTGGGGAACTTCCCGCGGCAACAAAAATACAAAACAGCCGGAAATGCCCAAGGATCACAGCAGATTCACAAGGGCATTGACACAGTAAAATTTGAGGCATGGAAAAGAAGAAGAACAGCAGAAAATGATATTCAGTCTGAGCGTCCTCCGATAACCAATTCTAACTCACTAGGAATACTCGGTCCTGGACCATCGGATAGAAGCCATCGGGCACGTCAAACTGGATTCCCCCCAAGATAAGTTTACTCTGTTCTGGGAACCATGCAATTTGCTATGCACTTGCCTGTTGAAATCTGGTTTTGATCATGAACTCAGAAATTAAAAAACATAGGCACCCGGAAGATAAATTTTTCAAATAGACAGAAACAGTGCAGCAATGTTCGGATTTGTTGCACAAATTGGAGATAAGCATGCTCACCTGCTGCTGCTGATGAAAAGATATAAAGTCATAAATTTGTTACTGAGCAAAGGATAGCATTTACCCTTGACTTGCTTAGGTGAAATAGCTGTAGATGTAGTCGAGCTGCTGAACTCCATTTTCTTATATACATATATATATTTGTTACCCTTTTGGAATAGCGTAAAATCAAATTGTACATTACCTACCAGTTTTGTTAATTTTAATTTCCTTATTTTCTGTGCTTGTTAATTTCAAATTTCAGACCTTTGTTTTCTTGTTTCTCTTTTGGCTTTTGCTAAAAAAGTTCCTTTGAAAATGGCACTTAACAGTAGTCGTTTCTCTTTTCACTTTACGAATTTTGTATAAATGTGATAGAAACTGCGTAGGTTATTGCAAGAGTTAAAGTGAACTTGCCACATGGTAAAAGTAAAAGACATTTATCTTCTTTATATACAAACACGAAGTACACTCTTCTCTAACCCGGAACTCTGGAATTTGTCTTCAATGTATTCAGAGTTTGACATATGGGTTTAATATAAAAAACTCCTTCAATTTGATTTTTTTTCCCAAGTTTATCCTGACTTTGGAAAAATACAAAACCATTTAAATCAAGTAAACCTCTCCACTGTATTTTTATTCTATGGAAATAACGTAAACTATAGCAAAAAGGGCACAAAATTATTAAAATATCAGGTTTGCTTTAGATTCAAACTCGCAATATGTTGAATGTTATATTGCACGGTTTAATTGACTCGAGGGGCTGTTTGCATTTTTTCAATGTCGAAGGTAAACTTGCAACAAAAAAAAAAGTTGAAGGGTTTTTTTGCATTAAACGGTTTGACATATCTTTGAAATATTTGTGTATTTTTAATCCCTTGATATTTGTATTTTATTAGGTGATTTTCGGCGCGCTCACACGGAATAAGTTGTGAAGTCTTTTTTTTTTCATCTTAGAACATGCCAAATGCTAGCGAAACACGAACACCATAATTAGAAAGGAAAGCATCACAAATCTTAAATAAAGACTGCCTAGATACTACGTATGGTTTCCTATCGTATCCTTTCGTGTAACCATGATGGACCACCTAATGATAGATATGACTAAAATCGTCCATCTCTCGTGACACTACGAGCTATATCCAGTGCAATGGTGTTAGAACCACCCGATACAAGTTGAAAATGAGCATATGTAAAATCCGACACCAACATGAGAACATTATCGATCATCTTTTTGTACTTCGGCCACCTGTGAGGCTTCAGAATAGCTTCCATAGCCGACGAGCAATCTGATGCAATGATTATCTCAAAAATATGTAATTCCCTTAAGCTTTGTAGAGTCCAAATCATACACCTTAGTTCGGCCATAATAGAAACGCTCTCTCGCATGATATACCACATTATCTTGATGATCTCTAGCTAACCATGCTCCTCCAAAATGGTGAGTGTCCTTACGCCAACGTGCGTGAATATTACTCTTTATGACCCCCAGAGATGGAGGAGAGCAATTATTTTCCCCTGTATGTGGCGTCGAGAGTAGCTGTGGTTGCATAATATCCGGATTCTGGACTTGAAACCACAGGTCGACCTCTTGAAAGAGTTCTTGAACCAATACAACGGGATCACAATGGAGCTGAGCATATAAGACCTGTTTTCGAGTCTTCCAAATCATCCACATCACCCAAGGAAGAGCTCTACGAATTTGTTCCGGAATCGTGGAATCAGAGACCAATGAGAAAATATACTTTAAGTTATCTTCAGTGGACGACACAAAACTAGAAGGAGGTGCCGGAACCTGTGCTAGACCCAGTAAATGTTGTGCAGCATCACATTCAGACAAGAAGTGTGATATTGTTTCTTGTTGACAAGCACATAAACGGCATTGCATATTCAACATCATTCCTCTCGCATTTAGCTGTGCAGCCACCGCAAGACCACCAGATAACACACGCCACAAGAATAGTTTTATCTTAGGCTCTGTTGTAAGTGCTCACACTCTCTGTTTGAGCTCAATAACCCGAGATTAAACAGCAGGTATCTGTTCATAAGCAAAAGGTTTTGATAAGAGCCAATTACCACTTTTTACTAAATAAGAACCCGACTTAGAGTATGCCCAAATATACGAATCAGGCCGTCCTCTAATAGGCATTTGATGAAAATGTTCTATATCCTTAGGCAAGAAAACAGACTCCAGCTTCTCTATATCCCATTCTCCGTTATCTCCAATCAACGAGTCTACTGTAAGATCTAAGTTCATGCGACCCTCTTTATTATATGGGCTTCGCGGTTGACCATCCATAATCCAGCGATCAAACTACACCCTTGTCATTTGTCCATTACCAATGGATCGTATCAAACCCTTACTAAGCAATTCTCTACCATGTATGACACTCCTCCAACCATATGAAGGCCTATAGCCCACCCCACAACTAAAACATTCTTGATTAGCAAAGTGTCTTCCTTTATACAGTTGTGCCAGAAGAGAATTTGGTTCATTAAGCACCCACCATGCTTGTTTTGCTAACAATGCTTGATTAAAGTCTTCCAAATCACGGAAACCCAACCCACCCTTGGATTTCGCTTTACACATGTTCTTCCATGAGACCCAATGTATTTTTCGTCTCTCTTTCGTAGCATTCCACCAAAAGTTCGTCATTGCTTCCGTAATCTTACGACATTGATATTTGGTAAGCTTGAAACAAGACATGGCATAAACTGGCAGGGCCATAGCTTTAAGCAAAATCTCTTTACCGCCCAACGATAATGTCTTAGCATACCAACCTGATAATCTCTTTGTCAACTTCTCCGTGATAAAAGCAAGTAACTGCTGTTTCGATGCACTCATACTCTCTGGTAAACCTAGGTACATACCAGTTCCTCCTTCTGTTTGTATGCCTAGCAGATCCTTCATCAAACATCTCATATATCGATCAATCTCCACACCAAAGGTATTCGCTGATTTTTGAAAATTTATTTCCTGACTAGAAGCCTCTCCATATAATCGTAAGCATCTTAAGAATTCGGTGCATTCTGATAATCTAGCTCGAATGATAAAGAAACTATCATCCGCAAACAACAAATGTTGGATTGATGGACAATGATGTGTAAGGCGAATACCTTCTAAACGCCCATCTTGCTCTGCTTTATTCATCAAATGAACCAAAACTTCCTCACACAAAATGAAGAGAAATGGAGAAAGATGATCACCTTGTCGAAGACCTCTCCCAAAAGTAATATTCTCATAAGATACACCATTCAAGAGAACCGAATATGTGACGGATCTAACACAAAACATTAACCAGTTTATCTATTTTGAATCAAATCAAATCCGTCCCAGCAGTTCCTCCAAAAAACTCCACTCCACCCGATCATACGCCTTTGACATATCAGTTTTAATCCCTAAATAATCCCCTTTACATCTAGGATTCGTCCGTAGACCATGTGTAAGCTCATGTGCAATTAATAGATTATCCGATATAAGACGACCTTCCACGAAAGCACCTTGTGTATTAGACACCAATGTTGGCAACACTCTTTTCAATCTCGAACATAAGATCTTGGATACTATCTTATAACTCACGGAACACAAGATTATTGGACGTAAATCCTTCATTTGATTAGGGTTAGGTTTCTTCGGTAATAAGCAAATTTGAGTGACGTTCCATTCTAAGGGAAAAGACCCGACATAAAATAATTTCTTCACCTCCATCACCACTTGCGGACCAACCACATGCTAAAAGTTTTGAAAAAGCTGCTGACATACCACCATGTCCCGAAGCACTATCTGATTTGATCCCTTTGACCGCTTGTCTTATTTCCGAACTCGTCACTGGCTTAATAAGCTCTCGGTTCATTTGTGATGTAACTCTTGGCTCAAAACCATCAAGAAGTTCTACAGCCGGTGGAGGATTAGCCGATGTAAACATTTGTTGAGGGTAATCAACTGCAACGTTACCCTTCTCTATTTCTTCAAACTTTTCTACCCCGTTCGTATCCGGCAATGCAAACACTTTGTTCCTTAATCCACGCGCTTTAACTTTGCTGTGAATTTTTTTTGTATTCCTATCTCCCTCCTTAAGCCAAGATTCCTTACTACGTTGTCGCCAATATTTTTCCTCTTATAGATTGGCCTGCATCAATTCCTCACGGCAACGGTGAACATCAAGAATATTCGAAACAATTTTTTGAGTCTCTGTATCCAGCTCGGCTTGCAACTAAATGATCCAGTTTCGAGTATTGGACCCTATCATCTTTTTCCATTGAGATAATTCTCGTCGACGATCAGCTAATCGATCAGACACCAAATAATTTGATGTGCCTTGTCTTTTATTCCATCCCCGAGAAACTGCATCTTTTAAGCCATGCTTATTCAACCAGCGGGTATCAAAGTTAAATTTACCTCGATAGCTTGTGTTTGCTGCTCCTAAACTCATCAGCATGGGGCGATGGTCTGATTCACGTCTCTCTAAATATGTTATATGTGAAGGAAAGTTGTCCTGAAATCACACTGTATGATTCAAACATG
>OVAP01003116.1:0-17461 GCA_900406295.1 Aurinia saxatilis
GGACGTAGCTCACGGACGAGAATGGCGGGCTTGTCCGTGGGCCATGGCCCGGTCGTAGCTCGTGGACAAGGATGGAAGGACTTGTCCGTGGGCCGTGGAGTCGCGAGATATGGTGAGCTTGTCCGTGGGCCATGGCCCGATCGTAGCTTGCGGACAAGGATGGAAGGACTTGTCCGTGGGCCGTGGAGCTCGCGAGCTATGGAGAGTTTGTCCGTGGGCCATGGCCCGGACGTAGCTCACATACAAGAATGGTGAGCTTGTCCGTGGGCCATGGCCCGGTCGTAGCTCGCGGACAAGGATGGGAGGGCTTGTCCGTGGGCTGTGGAGCTCGCGGGGAAGGAGGGACACGATCGCGTGCGCGCCTCACCGCCTGCGGGTCCCAGCCGGACGAAGCTCGTCGGGACGAACACTCCTTGGCTCGCACGGGCTTCGTCCCTTGTGGATCCCAGAGGAACGTAGCCCGCGGGGCTCGTCTTCTCACTTGGCGCGGGCTTCGCTCTTCATGGGTCCCAGCCGGGCGAAGCTCCCCCGGTTGAAGACTCCCTCATCATGTCCGTGGGCCATGGCCCGGGCGTAGCTCGCGGTCAAGGACGGGAAACTTGTCCGTGGGCCATGGCTCGGACGTAGCTTGTGGACAATGGAGCATAGACGGTCTCGCAAGCCACAACAAACATGAAGCCTCGCTCATGAACGAGGCTGGATGGTCTGTGGGCCAGACCAGGGTGTAGGTCGCCTAGCGTGGATGGCTGGATGGTCTGCGGGCCATGCCAGGACGTAGCTCGCCTGGCCTGGATGGCTGGATGGTATGTCGGGATGCCAATACGATCCTTTGTGGGTCCATTTCGTGTCCGGACGTTCACTTGATCACCGAGAGATCAAGTTGGCTCGTCCATGGTCACTTGGGACCCACGGTGGGATTTAGCTAGCAAACTGCCTGGTTAGGTCTGTTGGGACCCACCAGCGGAATGTCCATACGAACATGGTTTAGGTAAGCTTGATCGACGATGGTTACGATTGCAATGCTCGGTGGTCTAAGGGCATGGTTGTGTTGTGGGCCGTAGTAGTGTTTTGTGGCTAACACATAGCCGTTCCACGCTATCAATCTTCTGGGGTAGAATCCGACCCCCACACATAGCGACCAATCTCTAGGAGTCAACGAGAGCTAAAACAACAATAAACTGTATCTTTAAGGAACCACACCAATAACTTCAAGCATATCTGCGATTCATAACTTCAAGCATATCTCCCTCATTTGTGAACTTAAATCATAACCTATTTGTTCCGATCGCCTTACCAATAACTATGTCTTCAAGATTTCATAACTGAATCATAAACCCAATGAAAGCCATAGGATGTTGAATATTAGGGTTCAACACACGCCCAATTAACGTGCATTTGTTTTCAGATATCAAGTCTTCCGAGGGTCCTTCCGGTAACTGGATTGGGGCCTCTCTAATCCAACGGTGTGCAGGTGCAAGCCCTTTACCCTTCTCTTTTCTGGTGTAGCGGCGATACATTAATACAACACAAGTGGTTGCAAACTTGCACGCATAGCGACCAATCTCTAGGACTCAACGAGAGCCAAAACAACAATAAACTGTATCTTTAAGGAACCACACCAATAACTTCAAGCATATCTGCGATTCATAACTTTAAGCTTATCTGCCTCATTTGTGAACTTAAATCATAACCTATTTGTTCCGATCACCTTACCAATAACCATGTCTTCAAGATTTCGTAACTGAATCATAAACCCAATGAAAGCCATAGGATGTTGAATATTAGGGTTCAACACACGCCCAATTAACGTGCATTTGTTTTCAGAGATCAAGTCTTCCGAGGGTCCTTCCGGTAACTGGATTGGGGCCTCTCTAATCTAACGGTGGGAAGGTGCAAGCCCTTTACCCTTCTCTTCTCTGGTGTAGCGGCGATACATTAATACAACACAAGTGGTTGCAAACTTGCACGCATAGCGACCAATCTCTAGGACTCAACGAGAGCCAAAACAACAATAAACTGTATCTTTAAGGAACCACACCAATAACTTCAAGCATATCTGCGATTCATAACTTTAAGCTTATCTGCCTCATTTGTGAACTTAAATCATAACTTATTTGTTCTGATCGCCTTACCAATAACCATGTCTTCAAGATTTCATAACTGAATCATAAACCCAATGAAAGCCATAGGATGTTGAATATTAGGGTTCAACACACGCCCAATTAACGTGCATTTGTTTTCAGAGATCAAGTCTTCCGAGGGTCCTTCCGGTAACTGGATTGGGGCCTCTCTAATCCAACGGTGTGAAGGTGCAATCCCTTTACCCTTCTCTTCTCTGGTGTAGCGGTGATACATTAATACAACACAAGTGGTTGCAAACTTGCACGCATAGCGACCAATCTCTAGGACTCAACGAGAGCCAAAACAACAATAAACTGTATCTTTAAGGAACCACACCAATAACTTCAAGCATATCTGCCTCATTTGTGAACTTAAATCATAACTTATTTGTTCCGATCGCCTTACCAATAACCATGTCTTCAAGATTTCATAACTGAATCATAAACCCAATGAAAGCCATAGGATGTTGAATATTAGGGTTCAACACACGCCCAATTAACGTGCATTTGTTTTCAGAGATCAAGTCTTCCGAGGGTCCTTCCGGTAACTGGATTGGGGCCTCTCTAATCCAACGGTGTGAAGGTGCAATCCCTTTACCCTTCTCTTCTCTGGTGTAGCGGCGATACATTAATACAACACAAGTGGTTGCAAACTTGCACGCATAGCGACCAATCTCTAGGACTCAACGAGAGCCAAAACAACAATAAACTGTATCTTTAAGGAACCACACCAATAACCAGCCTCAAGGGATAACCATATATGTTATTTTGAATTTGGTTCTTAAAATTAGTTAAATTACATGTTAAAAAAATTTATTTATCTTTTCGGTTTTAGGTTTAAATGTTTTTTTTATCATCATGTTAACATAATTATAAGGGAAATTTTGGTGAATGATACCTTTTTGAAAGGTTATTTGTGAAATGTGTTTTTTTTTTTATGGTCTTTGTGAGTTGGTACCTTTTATCTGGTAAATGACTATTATAACCTTAAATTCAGTTTTTGTTTAGTAACAAAATTATAATTCAATTTTAATTCAGATTTAGTTTTGATTTAGCTTTTTTTATTAATTTAAATTCAGAATTTTTCCTTTCTGTATTTGTAAATTTGTATTTTTTGTTTTTAACAAAAGAAAAGAAAAGAAGGAAAACATGAAGAATTAAGTAACCAACGTCGATCAAAGAGTTTTGACTTATCTAATTTCGTTTGACAATTGTCTATGAAATGTATCCATCGTCCATGTTCATTATTCATTGTTCATGGAATGTATTCATTATCCATGTAATGTATTCATCGTCCATGTTTATTATTCATTGTCCATGAAATATATTCATCATAAATGTATTCATCATATACGTCTTGTATCCATCATACACACTTTGTATCCCATTACACGCATCCATCGTCCATGTTTATTATCCATTGTCCATGAAATGTATCCATTATACATGTGCATTATTTAGTATCCATTAAATGTATTCGTCATACACACGTTGCATCCATTTCACTGGTCTGTCCGTCTTTTGATCTCACAATAACAATTTGAAAACCATTTTCATCCATCATTTTTTTTTAAATATCTTTGAGAAATAATGAAATCTCAGAACACACTAGGTTAGAAGAGGAGCACGTGATAGGTTAAAAGTGAGATATTTTAATATTTAATTAAATCTTTAAAGAATCATTTGTTGTTTTTAAATATTTTAATTGAATTATTACAATTACGAAAAATTAGAAAGAATTTTTTTCTTTCAAACCAACACATAAACCGATATTATAAAATCAAATCAATTCAAGGCTAAATTGCCATTATGAAAATAGCCAAACAAAAAATGCCCATTTTCTCCTATTTTATTTTAAAAAGTACCTGCAAAATAACCTTTGAAAAATGCCTTTTTCACAATTTTTTTCTAATTATACATGTATTTCAACAATTTGATGGGAAAATAATTGAGGGTTCTAAATGAACACTTTCTGAGAAGTGTGTTATTTATTTGAACATTTTTGTGTTTTTTGAATATTTAAAACGAAAATTTTAAAAGTTTGGATATTAAATACACACATTTAAAAATTTTAATATTTTTTTAACCATTTTCCCAATTGTATCATCACAATTTGCCGTCTCAATCCACGTAATCTCAATAATATCTTGTGGAACCACTCAGTGAATAAAATATGCAGACAGTAGGGATTAATAATATTTTTTGTATATAAATATTGAATGTTAAAATGTGATTTACGTGTTATCTACTTTAATTGTTGTCAATTATGTTTATTTCCACCGATGTTAGGCTCTAGATGAATGTTACGAAATATCATCGTATCAAATGCATGATTGTTTACAAGTGTAAAGTTCAAAGGAAAATCTTTTTACATAATCATCAATAGAAAAGGATTCAATTTGTCCATTAGAGAGGTGACCGTCATGTATATTTAGTTCATTCATTGTGTGCTGGGCACAAGGTTCATCAAAGTGAAAAACACACAGACCAATCATTTATACCACATTATAGTTTCACACAGGCCCGACCCAAGACTAAAGCCCAAAAAACACAATCTTTAGGCACCAAAATTTTAATAAGAATATGAGGCAGCATAATTGAACAAGTTTTTTTATTGTGGTCTAATGGTTATGTTATCATTGATTATAAATCAACCAGAGTTCGAATAACAGTGAGGACATATATATTTTTTCTTTTCTTTAGGCAGCCAAATATTTTAACATTTGTTGGGCCGACCCTGGTTTCACATATACCATAGTACTACTGAGCATTAAAGAAATTCACAGATAATAACTTCAGTTTAAGTTTAATAGCAACCTGGTGAACTTGCCCCTTTGAATTGCTATCCACCGAAAATAAATGTCAGATGATAATTCTCGGGAATATAGATGTTAAAATATTGGTCCAGTCGACCCATTCATAATGTCTTCGGCGTTCCGTGACATACTAGTTTATAGCTTTTTACCACTAAATCAAGCATAAATCGTAATTAAAACACCAATTTCGGCATATCTTCCAAGTTTTGAATCATAAATTAAGAATCATAATTCAAACACAAAACTCTAAATTACAATTTATAAACTATAATTCATAAAATTTTGAGATACATAGAAAATAACTAGAAAATCATTAGGGATAGTTAAACGTGGTTTAGGAAAAGAATTGAATTTTAAAAAAACTAAAACCTATATAAGTTTCCAAACTCAAAATAGGATATCATGGTAGTCGCAAAATAGTGGGATTATGGAAACATAGTGACAAATTAGTGGCACAATAACCCCTAAACAAAAAATGTAATTAGGTGAGTTTAAAATTTATTGTGGGTTTAATATCCAAACCACAAGTTTATTTTTATCATATATATATATATATATATATATATACACAATTTAAGGAATCAAATTTATATTTTCTTAATTTTATTGAAAGAAATATATGTAGAATAAATATATGTATGTTAAGTAATTATATTGAATGTTTAAAGTGATTTGAATTCAACTTCGTCTATATATAGGCACAATATGATTTTTATTTCTTTCATAGACATTCTAATACATTTGAACTAACAAAAACTAGCTATACCTACTAGTTATTGCATGTAGTAAAACTTGAGCCTATTTATGTATAAAATTAAAAAAATAGTGGCAATTCGGTCGCAAAACAGTGGGATTAGGGAAGCGTAGTGAAAAAGTAGTGACAAATATAGCCACTACAATTCAACTACATGCAATGCAGTCATTTCTCAGTCGCATGGCAGTGGCAAAATATCCCCTAAACATAAAAAAGTAATTAGGGGGCGTTTAATGTTGAAGACCACAAGTTCATTTATATATCAAATGTTTTAAACATGAATAACTAATTTAAAAGAAGAATTATATAAATTTATTTTTGTATAGAAATTCAAATAATAGTGGCATTTTTTGCCACTACAATGCAACTACAATTAAGAGCAGTCACTTTATAGTCGCATTGTAGTGACAAAATAACCCCTAAACATAAAAATTTAATTTGGTGGATTAAATAATATTGAACCACATCCTTTTGTATATAAATGACAAAATATAAATAGTTGAATGTATGTAGTACAATGTACTAATTTAATTTCTTATTATAATCTTGAGAAGAATGATATATAGAAGAAGTATATGTGTGTTAAGTAGTTATATGAGTGTTAAAAGTGATATGAAATGAATTTGGTCCAAATGGTTTTTTTATTTTCATAGACATCCTAAAATAGTTGGATAAGATAGACAAATGTTTACAAATACTTTTGTAATGTCTATGAATATAAAACCTATTCAAAATTAGAAAATCAAATGATAGTAGTCACATTGTGGTTGCAAAGTAGTGGGATTAGGGAAGTTTGGTGATATTTTAGTCGCAAAGTAGTGAGATTAGGGTACACTGGTGGAAATTTAGTGGGAATTTTTCCCACCATAATGCGACTACAGAGTTATGTGGTCACTTAATAGTCGCATTGTAGTGGCAAATAACCATTAAACATACAAGAAATTCAATTTCATTTGCTGAAACATATATTTAGTTTTATATGATTCCTAAACTATTTGGAAAAGTTAGAAAAGGACAAAATTCGCAGTAACAAAATCGTCGCAAATTGGTTACATTTGGAAAAGGTAGTGGCAAAACCGAGGCAATTTTTGCCACTACAATGCCACCACTTGACCAAGTGGTCACATTACAGTTGCTTTGTATTGGCAAACAAACCCAAATATTTATAATTCTATTAGTTAGGTTTAATACTGAAAACACAAGTTAATTTATTAAACATGAATTAAAATATGAATGGTTATATGTTTTTATAAAATAAATATATGCACAAGAACTATATAAACCTATTTATGTACATAAATTGAAATTATAGTGGCATTACGATAGCAAACGTTGTAGTGTCATTACAGTAGCAAAATTGTGGAAATGGTCGATAACAATTACAAATTGGTGGCAAAAATTGACACCACTATGCGACGACATCACACTGTAGTCTCTTTGTGGTGGCATTGTGGTGGGAAATTAACCCCTAAACTTATAAATATAATATGTGGATTGAAAATATATTTTTTGGGTTTAATATTCAAACCTAAAGTTTATTCATATCAGAAGTATAATTAAAATCAAGATATCAAATTTAAATTTTATAAAAATTTATTATAACAAATATATGTACATGAACTTCATATATGTTATATAACTCATTATATTGAATGTTTTAAGTAATTTGAATTTCACTTGGAACTTAGAATTTTATTTTCTTTCATACACATCATAAAACATTTCAATTGCCCAAAACTAGCTTCATTTTCTAGTTTATGAATTTATTAAAACATAAAAGTATTTATGTAAATAAATTGTAAATATAGTGGCACAGAAGTTGGAAAACAGTAGCAAATATTCTAAAAGTGACAAAAGCGTGACAATAATTTATCACTACAATGCCACCACATGACTATGTGGTCACATTTCAGTTGCTTTGTGGTGGCAAAGCATCCCAAATATTTATAATTTCATTTATTGCGTTTAATTTTCAAAAACACAACTAAATTTATTAAACACAAATTAAAACATGAATTGATATATTTTCTTATAAACTAAATAAATGCACAAGATCTTTATAAACCTAGTTATGTATATAAATTCAAATTGTGGCAATAGTTGGTAATTGTGACAATGTAGTGGCAAAAATGTCTTGTAGTGGCAATGTCGTTGCATTGTTGTGGTAAATAACCCCTGAACATAAATAAAATTGAAATGTAATTAAATTATCAAACTAAAAAAACAGTGGTAATAGAGTCGCAATCCGGTGGTATTTTCTAGACTTAGGAAAAATAAGTTCAATCTACCAGAATTTTCTAGATTTTCCCACTCATTTGCCACAACATCTTTGCCACTTTTTCCATAGTTGCAAAACAGCCAATTTCTTTGCATCTACTTTGCCATCACCTTTATTTGTCACAATGCCATCACATTTTTATCGCAAAATTGCGACCACTTTTCGACATCTCTAATTCGTCGCATTAGTCCCACGATATTGCCACCACATATTTTTGGTTGCAATGTGGTGGCAAATTCGTCACAAAGTCGTTGCTATTTTTTGCCACTACATTTGTGGTCGTTTTTTGTCGTGACAATTAAGCTGTTTTCTTGTAGACAGTGTCGCATATGGTTGTCTAGTCTCATCAGATTGTCTTCTACGAATTCCTCTCGAACCGCTTCTAACATTGGCTCATAAGCTTCCCAAAATATATGCAAAATACTCCCATATCCCACGTATGTGATGTTTGTTCATCTCTTCCAACAGGAATCCAAATGTGTCATGGGCTAACTCATTTGAAGGGCGTGTATAGCTAGGAACTTGTATGTATATATATAATTTGAGATAGAGATAAATCTACCATATTAATAACATTCATAATATTATTAATTTGATTTGCCAATTAAAATAGAAAATGCTCTGCTAGATATGCATTTGACACATTCCACATATGTCTACCATCCTTTCACTGTCTTTTATCCAATGAACTATAAAGCCGATTTGATTTCTTGAATTCAGCTATGTAAACATTTCTCCCCCAATTAGGTAACTAGATTGGATAGATTTCTTCGATGACTATAATCGTTTGGTTGTTTAAAAAACAAGTTTTGATTCAATGCGCGAGAATTAGAAATTCTTTTTGTAATCAAAATATTATTCAATAGTTAATTAAAAATCATAATTCGACAAATCATATAAAATATTCCAAAGTTCAAAGAGTCAAAAGATATCAAATAGCATTATATTTGTATAGATATTTAGAAAATACCAAAAAAAATTAAACAAAACAAAACCCTAAAACATCTAATATAATGGAACGAAAGGAATATTAGATTAGAAGGTATGAGTTTTGCTGCATACACCTTTGACTAATTAGCATACCAATGTAAAGAACATTGATAAAGTTACCTGTTTATTTGTTTATGGTTTAACTTTTGGCTAAGTAACTACATATAATACTTTACTTGAAGGAAAAAAAAACATACATTATATATCATAAAAAATACTATTAACTTATTGTCCAAAAGAAGAAAGAAGCCACCAAACACATTTGCATCATATATGGAATTCCCACCAACTCGCATACATCTAGAAGCACTAACAAAGAGAGAATCTCAACACTACACCATCTCTATCTCTACCTATATATCTACCATCTAGAAGCAAATGACGTATAGAAACTCTCATCTCTATACATAAAGATACCCCTCTTGCTTTAATTAGGTCATAACGACTTTTTATATATATAACACTATGTACCACGCCAAGCTTTGAAGCTTCATCATTCATAAAATAAAAAGAAGAAAGAAAAGGAAGAAATAATAAAGATGGGAAGGTCACCATGTTGTGAGAAAGGTTACATGAATAAAGGAGCATGGACGAAAGAAGAAGATGAAAGGCTCAAAGCTTACATCAATACTCATGGAGAAGGTTGCTGGAGATCCCTTCCAAAAGCCGCCGGACTTCTCCGGTGTGGCAAGAGCTGCCGTCTCCGGTGGATCAATTACCTCCGCCCTGACCTCAAACGAGGTAGCTTCACCGAGGAAGAAGACCACCTCATCATCCAGTTCCATAGCCTTCTTGGCAACAAGTAAGCAATATATATAGATACATCATCACACAACTCAAGGAGGCTACACGAAATATTTATTAAACGTTTTGGTATATCTTTGGCGCAGATGGTCGGTTATAGCAGGGAAATTACCTGGAAGAACAGATAACGAGATAAAGAATTATTGGAACACTCACATAAGAAGAAAGCTTATAAACAGAGGAATCGACCCCACCACTCATAGACCAATCATACCTCAAGAACCAACTCCTCAACGTTCAAATTCTACCCACTTAGAAGATCGGGCAACTCATAAGGCCTTCAACATTTCCTTCACTCCTTCTTCCTCCTCTTCGTCTTCTTCTTCTCCAAAGAAATTTGTGAGGTGGAGTCATGATGACTTGAATTTGGAGCTAACAATGAGTCTTCCTAGCTGTCAACATCCTCAAAGCTCGGGAGACGGAAGCTTGGGGTTGACGAACGTTACGGAAAGCATGAGATGCTACGTAGTTGGAGACAGTAGTGACGTCAGCTCGGGATACGATTTTATAGGTTTGGAAGATAATAACAACGCTTCTCCTATCTTCGGTTGTAGTAGGTTCTTGTACTTGTAAATAATAAAATATATCATTAGTTCAGATATAACATATATCTGAACTATATATATCATTAGTTCATTAGATCATATATATTTTCTGCATTTTTGTTTTGTATACTTTTGTTGTACACTTGTACGAAACTACACAATATTATGGTGAAACTCACCAAATAAGAAAAAAGATCTCGGAGATTAGAAAATCGACCTGAATATTGTATTTAGAAAAGTCAATATTCATATATATTATATTACTTATTTAGCAAGTTGAATTATGTCTTTATCCGTATATAATAAATATGTATCATACTCATATAAATAAATTGAAAAAAACTATTACACTACTATATTTCTTTGTAAAGTAATGACCGAAGAAGAATCGATCCCAAATAGGTGCGAAATGAAGATTGAAGGTAGTAAGATATTTATATGAATAAATTGAGAGAAACTATTGCATTATTATGTTTCCTCTAAAATTTATCATGATATGATAAGTTTGTTTCTGTTTCTATGGATTAGGTTCTATTACCTTTGGTAAAGTGTTTTGATTTTAATTTATACTACTTACCTATCGTATTATCTAGAAAAAAAAAAAAAAGTTTCATCGTCTCTTACATAGAGACTTCTAATTTTTGTCAACTTATTTTGTTTTCTCAACTTCTTCTTCCTCTTCTACGTATTAAAAAAAGAGAAAAATTGGTGATGAAAGTCAAACGAATGTTGTTGGCGTCGTTTGTTTAATGGCCGTGGCGGTGATATTGTGAACATGAATTTAATGGGTTCGTTTATTGATGCTTAAACTACTAAGAGCTCGTCACATGGCGGTCTCTCTCTAGAAAGGTCTCCCCCTTCTCTAAAAAAAGACCGACACCGTTTTCTCTCAAATTTGGTTTTTCCGGTCGGTGTCTGGTGGTTTCAACCACTGACACCGACCGAAACCTCTTCGTTTTTTCTTTCTTTGTCTTCGGCTGTGCAGTTTTGTTCGAATTGGGGTAGATCAAGTTGGGTGGGATTCGTGAGTCGGTGGGTTGGTTTTAAATCTACATCGGGTTTAATTTTTTCATGTCTACGGGTATAGATCTACCTTCCTCTGTCTCTAACCTACCTTATTTGATCCTTTTGCCTGGTTTGAGTCTTGCATGTCTCGGTTATGGATCCTTTTTCTCTTTCACTTGATTTTATTGATAAGATTCGAGTCAATTTTGGTTGATGGTTTCACGGGTATGGGTTCTCGCGCAAGTTTCTATAGAGGAGTCTCAGGCTTTTCTCTTCTCGAAGATTTTTTGGTTCTCTCTTCAATAAATCCGATTTGCAGCCGGCGTCCTCAGTGGCTTGGACTCTTTTGGTTTGAGCAGTAAAAAGAGGAAAAGAGCGGAGTTGGATATCGGAATCGCTGGAGTTTCGTCAGGCCCTCTTCCTCTCAGATCGATTGTGCCGCTTGCAGTTAAGGTTTGCTTTCTCCATCATCTTTTTGGTGGACTCAAGATGTGTAGATACCATCTTCATCACCCTCTGCTTCTCGGTTCCATTTATCAAAATTGTTTTTCGGTCTTAGTCTAATTAATTTCTTGTGTTTTAGCCATTTTGGATCCTTGTACTTGTAATGGTATTAGTTGTAGTCTCTGGCAATTTTGTTGGTTGCCGGCACCGTCTCCGGGTCATCGTCTGTGGTGATCGCGGCACAGCAGTGTTTTTATCTTAACAAATAAGTTAATTAGTGTTAAAAAAAGAGCTCGTCACATGGCGTTAAAGTTTGTGGTGGTTATGACAACCATTAATTTTTATTATTATTATAATCCTGAAAAAATCATCATACTATGAAAAATGGTTTATTCACATGGTTATGTTTGGGTAGATATACACAATTACAATAGTATTTCTATCGAATTGATGACTTTATGACGGGGTATAAATACCACTTGATGACTTTACGATTGGGTATAAATGTCAATTGAAGATTTATCTAATTTCATATGTGTTTCACATACATGAGGTTGTGGGAGGGTATCAGGGTGAAGCCCACAAAATCCAGAAGGAAAAAGAAGATCTCGAAGATTACGAGAACGACGTGAATTTTGTATTTAGGAAAGTTAATATATTCATGTATATTATATTACTTGTTCAGTAAATTGAATTATGTCTTTACCTGCGTATAAATATGTACCCTATTCATATGAATAAACCGAGAGAAACTATTACACTACTATGTTTCCTCCAAAATCTATCACACAAAACTTTAATATTATAAATACAAACTCAATAAAATCGATGCTTGAGAAGTGGAGAGTGACTCATCCCAGGGTGTCAAAGAATTATATGGTGATCAAGATAGACATGTTTAAAGCTTATTATAGGATTGAGTGGAGTTTTTTTGGAAAGAATTCTTCTGACTTTAGTGTTTAATACAATGATTATTAAACCCTGACATTTTAGCATGACATTTTTGAATTTTAAGGCATTTGAATTTTTTTATTAGACATTTGAAACTATCACAAACTTGAATATTATCTATTTGGATTTTTTGTTAGCTTATTCTGAATATTAACACATTTGGATCATTTTCATTTTTCTGGTTTATATACAAGTATATATATATATGGGTGTTGGAAAGAATAGTATTATATAAAAATATATATATATATATATATATATAAATATATAGTATTACATATAATTTATTAACAGAAAATCCGATTGAACCGGTTGAACCACATTGACCCATGACCCAAAAATACATCCCGGTCAATATCCGGTCCGATTTTAAAAACATTGGGTTTCTTTAATTATGTTATGCGTGTCTACAATGGAATATTCTGTTTTGGTTAATTGAAATGCATTTGGTAGAATCAAGCCTCAGACAGGGTGATTCTATCTCACCATTCTTATTTAGTCTCTGCACTGAAGCTTTATCCTTTATGTTAAATAAAGCTGAAGATGATGGTCCGATCCAGTGAGTTCATTTATCAGATGAAGGCTTTTCCATTAGCAATCTTCTTTTTGTAGATGACCGTCTATTTGTATGCAAGGCGGATTTATATTAGAGTGTTAATCTTCAGACCATCCTACAAGTCTATTGTTCAATATCAGGTCAAACTATCAACTTGGAAAAATCTATCATCACTTCTGGTTCTCTTGTTGATATGGGTACTCAGAACAACATCAAAAACATTTTGGGGATTAGAAATACTGGTGGTTTAGGGAAATACTTAGAACTTCCCGAGGATTTTAGTGGTTCTAAGATAAAGATGTTGGAATTTATTAGAATTAGCTTAAAGGGTAGATGCTCTAAATGGTTTACAAGACTTTTATCTCAGGGAAGGAAATAGATTTTGGTTAAATTAGTGGCTTTAGCTTTACCAGTACATGCTATGAGCTGTTTTAAACTTCCTAAATCAACCTGTGATAGTCTTACTCAAGCCATAGCTTCTTTTTTTGTGGGATTCTGTAGATGGTAAAAAAAAAAGATTCATTAGGTTAGTTGGGATAGACGCTGCTTGTCTAAGGAAATTGGGGGTCTAGGGTTCAGGGATATATCTTTTTTCAATTAAACTTTGCTGGCTAAACAATCTTGGAAACTTCTCTCTGATCCGGATAGCCTTTTTTATAGGTTTTATAAGAGCGTGTATTATTCTACTTCGGATATACTAAATGCAGTAATTAATGGGTAGTAGACCTTCCTTTTCCTGGCGTAGTAGTTATGTTAGGAAGGAACTTTTGGAAAAGGGTATTAGAAATAAAATAGGTAATGGCTTTTCTACTAATGTATGGCTAGAAGATTGGATTTTTGATGGAAGATACAAAGCTCCTTGGTTGAAGAATGCTATCTCTAATGTTGACTTAAAGGTAGCAGATTTGTTGGACCATCGTTCAGGGTGCTGAAATATTCACAGTTTGAAGCATCACTTTATGGAGGAACATGTGGACTTAATTTTAAAGATTAAACCTGTTACATATATTTTTATACTTTTGAATTTGGGATATCAACAATTCTTGAAGTTATTCAGTTAAATCTGGATTCTGGTTGGCTGACAAGATAAAAATAAACCTCATTCAGATAGCTTCTCGAAGACCTTCTTTTATCTGTCTTAAGGAATATGTCTGGAAACTTGTTATTCCCAATAAGATAAAAGCATTTTCTCTGGAAGGTTTTTATCAGGTATTTTAGTGGTAGATAATTTGCTTTGGAGAGGAATTCGTTTTGATTCAAGATGCCAATCTTGTGGTAGTGAAAGTGAAGATGGTAACCATGCTTTGTTTACATGTTATGCGACTAGGCTGATATGGGCTCTTTCTGGTATTCATGCTTTGTTGACCCCGTTTCCTTTCACTATAACCTTCATTATCTTCGAGAAAAGTTGCCAAAATGACACTTTTGTAAGTGTCAGTTAGATATAGGCACTTTTTGGGACCTTTGCTCGATTGACACTTTCTATAAATTCTCAGACGATTTTACCCTCTACTAACAAACAACCGAATCCGGTTTGGCACTTTGTCGCGTCAGCTTATCCGTGAAAAGGTGGAGAGAGAGAGAGAGAGAGAGAGAGAGAGAGAGAGAGAGAGAGAGAGAGATGATAATTTTTTTTTGGTAGAGCGAAATGACATGAAACTGTAGCAGCCGAATGCATTAAATGCGGCGTGTACTATTTGTGGAAGCAAACTTGCTTTTGTACTAATTCAACAACATGTAATAAATGACTTGTACTTGGGAAGAACTTCAATTCAAAATTGTTAATGTGGAGATATTAATGTCAACTTAGTGAAGCTTTATGAGAGAAAAATAAGTGAACAGAAATACAGAGATAAACAGAGAGGTGGTTGTTCACAGAGGTTTTGAGACAAGAGACGGCATTGATGGAGGTGAGTCCAGTATTTATTACAATAATTTTTTTGTTGGGGGTTAGGATTCTGTGTAGCACTTACGAGATGATTTTGTTGAGACATGACCAAGAAGCCGAAGTGTAGTACGTGCATAAAAGCACAGTTCGGTGTTGGGGGGGGGGGAGAGTCAGGGGAACCAAAAAATGTGTATCAACTGTATTGTTTTCATTGTCGTATATAATTAGTGCTGTGTAAAAGGCCATTGTAAGATAGGGAAAATAATAGTGGTATGAAGTGCAACTAAATATATATTGTAGATCTGTGTAATAGTGAACGCATGTGTACGTAACGCTGAACTTACTATTGTAGATAAGCACAATATATGGTAGGTGGGCGTTAAAATATATGTGAACGCATGTGTACATAACACTGAAATTACTATTGTAGCCATCCAACTTCATTTAGTTAGCACAACAGTGGTATCGAGCTGTCTCTATATACGTCAATGTGTAGGGGTTTCATTTGTTAAGGATGTATATGAACGGCCGTGAACAACACATTGTTCTTATGTCAGTTTGTAGGAATTTCATTGGATAAACACGAATATGAACGAAAAGGTAAATATATGGTAGGTTGATGTAAACACGTATGTGAACGGCTGTGAACATATTGTGTATGCATAAACACTGTTTTGTAAAAACAAGTTGTGTACATTAGTGTAGAAGTCTTTGTACGTAAAACATAGACGTAGAATGTCTTGTACAAACATCAATGATGTCTGTTCGAAATTTGACTAGTTTTCAAACAATAGAAAGCCTCGACATAAGTACAGAAGGTGTGCTGTGGATATCCAAACCCCGTAAGAAACGTCAATGTAACGTTTTCAAACTGTGTTTTTTAGTTATATTGTATACAAGAGAGCTGAAAACAGTTGTTCGGTTAAATGCAGATTGTCAAGGACCCGTTGCTGGTGCTGTGAGGGAAATGGACGTGCCACAGAACAGGAATCTGGGAATTTGAAGTTGATAGACATAGAATGGGAAGATGTGTTGATGTTAAGAGGTATGGCACATTATATGAAAAGTTGGTTAAATCGGTAGCAACATAATTTGACGTGGACAGGTGTGGAAGTTTGGTGTTCACGTATGCAGTGCCAGTTGAAATGTCAGTACTGGCAGACTCAAAAATACCACCACTATTGTTCGCAACAGATGAATGGCTGATAAATTTCTGTGAACTACGTAAAAGTAATGGAGGGGTAAATTTATTCGTGAGTTACATGAAAGAAACACGCAACAGCCCAACAAGGACTTATTCAAGTGAAGAGACTCTAACTTCAAACTGGCAAGCAAAAAACTCGACGTGGGGTGTATGGGGAGATCCAAGCATTGCCAATGTAGTGATGGGAGACCAGAGAAACCAATCTAGTTTATTTTTTACACCAATAGGGATTCTTAGTGGCAATGGTGGTGGTGGTTTAAGCGCACATAGTCCAGGGATGGCGAACAAATATGAGGGGTCAGGGGCAGTAACAAAGAAAACTACATTTGAAAAGATGTCTGACAGGAGTGTAGGGAAAAGAAGCTGGAACAGGAGTAGTTTTAATCAGGGAATAGGTTGTGCACCACAACATAAGATGAAAATTAAAGAGAAATCTGCTTTGTTCCAGTAGAGGGATAAAGTAGAAATAGGTTTATCTGGTCATCCTCCGAGGGGTGAGTGTGTTAAAGCTAGGAAATGTCTGTTCCCACAACCGAAGATGATAGCCATGGTGTGGATAATGCGGAAACAACAAAATCTCCAGCAGGCATTGAGTGTTATGGGGGAAAACAATGTGACGGGAGAAGGTAAAGTGGAGACTGGGGAGAACACTCAGTGCGGCTCATAAGTCTGGCTGGTGACGAGGAGGACTTCTGTTTTGAAGATGACCTTGAATTATGTGTGGAGGATGATGAAGGACAAAGTTATGATGATAATAAGGAGTTAGATGATAATACAAGCATGGAAGAGAACTCGTAACCAGATGAGGAATACGAATACAATCACTGGACTGATCTATAGACAGAGAATACGGCGAGAAACTTAGCGGTGCAGTGGGAGGAACACAGTCAAATGAGGATGGTGAACCTGTCCACGTATGTCCACCTGGAGGATGTGACTGGAAAGAAGTACCCATGGACAAACAAGAACCAGTGGGGACGTATTTGGCATTGACTATGCATAATATTTACGCAGAGATCCGGGATGGAGAAGGTTATTATGCAGTAGATGTAGCCCCAGTCACTACAAGAAAAACACGGCAAAACTGACGGACGAAGTGACGGACG
>OVAP01003117.1:0-17461 GCA_900406295.1 Aurinia saxatilis
GTCTGTACACTTGCAGTTTATTACAAGGGTAAAACTTTGTGTATCACTAGTTTCCCTATAATTTAGGGAATCTATTTTATGAGAATCTTGATTGGCAAATAAAGAGGTTTTTAAAAAAGCAAAAACCAGAAACTAAAAAAAACTGGAAACAATCAAAGCCTGAGTCACTCCACTAGAACAAGTGTAACAAAATCTCAGATAAATTTATAAAGTTGTTTTATCCAATAACGAGTGTATATATATATATAAAGAAAAATCTGAATGAGATGCCTAAAATTTGATACCTTGTTTTCCAAATCCTCTTCGTAAAAGTGTCCTCTTCCTATCGTTGGTTTCTAGTAATTTGGTCATATCGTCACCATCATGTGACTGTCTCCCTCAGTCAATGTCGCCACATAAAACATTTACGCAAGTTAGTGCTTTTTATGGCCGACATAATCCCTTATTACTCGCCGTTCCACAAATTCCACACTATTAATAAATAGTTTTTCACCATTAAATTACTTTTCTTTTTCCTTCACAGTAAAAAACAACAACTTTTGACACCATGGTTTATAACAACATTAAATATATTTCTCTCTCTGTTAAAATAACAATAATTACAGTTTCCATAAGCAAACAAACATTAGTAAAATGTATAAGCTTCGAACTGCCAACAACAACAACAACACGTCCTTATGACCTTTTCACCCTCCGTCACGTCACCGTCAACACCGTCTCCGTCAATTTACTAACGGTGATCCGTAGGTCCCACATTAAAACACCAAAAAATTCACAAACAAAAAAAACTCTGAATCTCTTTCTGGTTTGGTTTCAGAGACTGGTTCGAGATTTGCAGCAGAAAACTGTGAGAATCAGACACCAAGACAATGTCAGACCAATAGCTAACACTTTCCCACTCAACAACCCAGCAAGAACAATCACAATCAGACCAATCACTTTCGTCAGATCCCCTTTTCTTCCTCCTTCAATCTCTTCTTCTTCTTCTTCACAACAACTCTCTAACAATGGCGGATTCGAACTTACATCATCTCTCTCAGATATCTCACTCTCAACTCTATCTTCAGAATACAAACTCGAAACTTCTGTACCAGACTCTTCTTCTTCTTCTTCTTCTTCCTCATCTCCTCCTCCTATGATCTCTATCTCTTCCTCTCCCTTTTTCATCTTCATCATCTTCCTCTTCTTCTTGTAACTCCTCAGCTTCTTCGATACAATCTTCTTCACAATCTTTGATTTAAGCTTCGCGCTTTTGCTCTTCTCTGTCTTAAACACAACGTCTTTTATCGTAACCACTTCTTTCTGTTCTTCTTCCACCACCACAGGTTTTGTCGATGAAGTATCATCTTTAGATTCGTTGTTTGGTTCTTCGATGATTTCGAAGGTGACTCTACTTCTGCTTTTCCTCAATGGTTCTTCTTCTTCTTCTACAATCTCTTGACTCTTTGTCTTCTTCTTACCTATGAGCTTTAGGATTAACGAATCAATACGAACCTCCGTTGCGTTAGGACAAATGTTAAAGAGAGTGAAGACACGCGCTACCGCGAATTCGAGAAAAAGCAGAGTAAAAGCAGAGAGCGTGATCCCCACGGCGAGCTTCTTCGTGCTCAAAGCAAGAACCGCCACCACGAAGACCTTAAACGCAACCACCATCAAAACACACCCTCCTTGATTTACACAGTCTCCGTCGTCATTTCTCTCCTCGTTTACAACAACCTCCTCCTCGATCTTGTTCGTGGTGATGACGGTCTCCTCCTCTTGATCAAGATTTACAGGAAGAGACCTATGACGTGGCAAGGACAATGATGAAGACTGAGGAGGAGGAGGAGGAGGAGATGAGACTCGCCGTCGTGGAGGAGGATGCGAAGAAGGAGGGATTTGGTTTTGGAGTTTGTTGATGATATCGTCGTGGTTACGTTTCGTTGAAGATGATTGTTGTTTCTTGAGACGATTACGATTCTTGACGAAGAGATCAATTAGAGAAGTTGGGAAACCAGTTTCGACGACAAGAGATCCACCGTGTTTTGGAGATTGTTGGAAATCAGACACGAATCTTGAGATCCGACTTGATTTCGATTTCTTCCAAGGTAAAGGCATCACGACCAAGACGAAAATGACAAAATAAAAAATATTTATTATTTATCTCTCCGAAGAACCCAAAAAAAAAAGGGTTTGTCGAAGAGATAGAGAAGGTGGTGTTGTTGGTAGATCAATACCATTAATAAGAAGAAGAAGAAGACATTGGACAGAAGAAAAAGAAGGAAATTAAATGGGAGAGAGAAAGAGACAGAGAAAGTGGAAGCTATATGATGAGAAGAAACCGCTACATTAGAGGTCGACGCGTGCCTTAATCATACTCATTTTTTCTTTCTTTCTTTTTCTTTTCCATTTTATATAATACTATTATAAAGTACTGCTCCTTTTTTAATTATAAAAGTACTTTATACTATGTACTCTACTGTACCAGGTGAATTTTTTAAGATTCAACATTTTTAACCGAACCATATAGTACTACCCAAACCGAAGTTAGAAAATCAAATCAAAATGTTGATAAACCGATTGGTTTGTTAGGATCTGTGAGATCATGATTTTACCATATTTTGAACCAAAATAAAAGTAAGCTAGATTTTGAGTTACAATCATATCTGTTTTGGATTCATCAAATTTGATTTAGGTTTATTTATTTAGCAATATGTTAATTAAAAGAGAGTAATTTGATCAAATTTAGTAACTGTGATTGTAATTAAAGATCTTATTAGTCTGTATTTAAGTTTCAGAAATGGTAACATGTTAATGATTCTTCTTTGTTGAGGATTCATATATTACTTGTCTAAATCAGTATGAACTTATAACATTTTGACGGTAGATGTTCTCTAAAGGACATAATTTTTTGGATTTCTTTTCTTTTGAATTTTGAGGATTAGTTTGAATTTCGGTTTGTAATATATAATTAGCAAAAACCAAAATTGGACAGAAACAAGTCTTTACTATTTTTTTCTTTTCCCCAATTATAAAATAATTTTTTTTTTTGTTCAATTTTATTTAGTTATTTTGTGTTAAGAGAAAACCAAAGTACCTATTCATGGTTCTGCTAGACATTGCTAATCAGTTTTAGCTAATTTAACTCTCTTGTTCTTTTTTTTTTTTGCATTTGTTTTAAAGAGAATTTATGCTGTTTATTTATCGTTTCAACTATCAACAAATTTATACTATAATTAGATTTTTTAACCATTATTTTTTTCAGTTTGATAGTTCACAAATTTGAACAGTTAATCATGTTATAGATTTACAACTGTTTTAAAAACATAATGTTGTATCATACTCATACTCAAACAAAGCATTTTCATGGGTTGGCATTGGCAAACTCTTAAATATTGGCCTGTTAACCCATTAATTTCTAGTTTCTATAGTGAGCCTAATCAAAATTATCATGGTGATATAATAATTAAATGACATAGATATTAATGGCGTAAAAAAGAGTGTAATTAACTTACCAAATTAGTTAAAAAACACGTAAAGGACAATCCCACAAATAACGCAAATCCGAATCTTTCAGGTCATTAATTTCAAAATACGAGGATTAATATAAAATAATGTCCCTTTATATCGTTTCACGAGCGATTATAAAAAAATATTAAAAAAACAAAAAATATCTATACAAAGATATTTTGTTTTCGTTTCGCTGTCATACAGCACATAAACGAAAAGACTAAACAAAAACTATAAGCGTATTGTCAAAAGATAATTAAATATTGAAGGACTTTTTTGCAAATAATTAAAAGATTTTAAAGTTAAAAAGGACGTAAACTATATATAGGCGATTACGACCCCCAAACGTTAGATTCTTTTGTTTTATACCCCTCAAATTTCGAAACACAACAAGTCGCCAAAAAAGATTTTGCCGAGAAAATAATGAGAGAAATCCTTCATATTCAAGGAGGTCAATGCGGGAACCAGATCGGAGCAAAGTTCTGGGAAGTAATCTGCGGCGAGCATGGGATCGATCACACGGGACAGTACACGGGAGAGTCAGATCTACAGCTTGAGAGGATCAACGTTTATTATAACGAAGCGAGTGGTGGAAAGTACGTTCCTCGAGCTGTTCTTATGGATCTGGAGCCTGGTACTATGGATTCTCTCAGATCCGGGCCGTTCGGTCAGATTTTCCGCCCCGATAATTTCGTTTTCGGTCAGTCTGGTGCTGGCAATAATTGGGCTAAAGGTCATTATACTGAAGGTGCTGAGTTGATTGATTCTGTTCTTGATGTTGTGAGGAAAGAAGCCGAGAATTGTGATTGTCTTCAAGGTATACGTTTCTCATTTTTCGAGTTTTCGGAATCGATTTTGAATCTGTTTAGCTTTTTGTGAATCTTTCGAATCCAGATCTGTTATTAGGTTTTCGTGATTGTTATAGTTGTATCTTAGAGATTCCTTAGCGGTTAAGAAATCTGTGTAAGCTTCTGATTATGGTGTTTTTGTTGAATCGAGCGTATTCTGCTTTTGATAATGATTTGTGAAATACAGGAAGAGGATAATAAATTTGTATAACGCTCTGATTATGATCTTTGGTTGATTTTGATTTGTGAAATGTCGTTTTCTTATGGTGATTTGGTTGGTTTTGAATAGGTTTTCAAGTATGTCATTCATTGGGAGGAGGTACTGGTTCTGGAATGGGAACATTGCTTATTTCGAAGATAAGAGAGGAGTATCCTGATCGTATGATGATGACGTTTTCGGTTTTCCCTTCACCTAAGGTCTCTGATACTGTGGTTGAGCCATACAATGCTACACTTTCTGTTCACCAGCTTGTTGAGAATGCTGACGAATGTATGGTTTTGGATAACGAAGCTCTTTACGATATCTGTTTCCGCACCTTGAAGCTTTCTAATCCTACATGTGAGTTTCTAATAGACCATTTTTCCTGATATTTATGTGATTGTTGCTTTCAAAACCCTGACATTGTTCTGGCTTTTTTCTGTGGTTCTTTAGTTGGTGATCTTAACCACCTCATCTCAGCTACCATGAGTGGTGTCACATGCTGTCTCCGGTTCCCTGGTCAATTAAACTCCGACCTTAGAAAGCTCGCTGTGAATCTTATCCCTTTCCCGAGACTTCACTTCTTCATGGTTGGTTTTGCTCCATTGACATCAAGAGGATCACAACAGTACAGCGCCTTGAGTGTCCCTGAACTAACCCAGCAGATGTGGGATGCTAAGAACATGATGTGTGCAGCTGATCCTCGTCATGGCCGTTACTTGACCGCTTCTGCTTTGTTCCGTGGAAAGATGAGCACTAAAGAGGTTGATGAACAGATGATGAACGTCCAGAACAAAAACTCTTCATACTTTGTTGAATGGATTCCAAACAACGTCAAGTCCAGCGTCTGTGATATTGCTCCCACCGGTTTGAAAATGGCATCAACTTTCATCGGAAACTCGACTTCGATTCAGGAAATGTTCAGGCGTGTGAGTGAACAGTTCACTGCTATGTTCAGGAGAAAAGCTTTCCTTCATTGGTACACAGGGGAAGGCATGGACGAGATGGAGTTCACTGAAGCTGAGAGTAACATGAATGATCTCGTGGCAGAGTATCAGCAATATCAAGATGCTACCGTCGGTGAAGAAGATTACGAAGATGACGAGGAAGAAGAAGAAGAAGAAGCTTAAGACTGATTACTACTTTTGTAAGGCTTCTTCACAACATCGTACTCATATTTCTTCTATCTCCTTTTGTGCTTTGTTCCTTTAAATTTGAATATCTTTTTTTGTGCTTTTGTGTGTTTTTATTATCAGAATTCTTTCCCAAAAACCAAGATTTGTTCTCGAGTGTAATCTCATATTGCCTATGCTTCATTGTTTTGTCTATCAATATGTTTCATTGTCAAATCTGTACAATTTCTATGTCCATAACTAGTAAAACTATATCTAGATCTTTGCGGTTTCAAGCTCTTCCTGCAGTCTCTTTTCTTCTGCTTCTTCTTCTTCCTCGTCTTCTGCTATATCTGCCCAGCTTTTCTTAGATCCACCACTCTCCATACAATCTGGAACTTTGTTAATGAACTTACGAAGACCTTGAATCATCTTCTGGTCCAGTATCTTTCCCTTCACGGGTTCTTCTCCTCTCTTCAAGATCTTAACATGTCCAGAACCAAAAGGTTGCCCAAACGATAGCCTTCGAGCTGCACCTCTCGTTTCCTCTTTAAACATCCCGTTTTGATCCCATTTGCAATCTTGTGGTTGTGTAAGAAAACCTGCAGAGTTTTGCTTAACTGATGCTGGAGAACCGATTCCAGGAGCTATGTTTTCCTTCATTCCATTCGCGAATGAGCATCCCGCATAGAAGTTATCACAAGGAACATCTTCTGGTCTTTTCGATTCTATCTCTGTCAACATCTCAACGGCTCGTTCATAAGACTTCAAGAATGGTTCACCTCCGCTTTCAATCTCTGCAGATGAGTCTCTTACTTCACTAATCAGAGATTTAGCTTCTGGGATTCGACCCATACGCATCAATGTGATTGCAAGGTTACACAATTTGTTCTTGTCCGGTTCCAAACTCAACGCTCTCCTGTTCATGGATACAATCACATATAAGGAAGAGTTGCAAGATCAAAAAGTAACTAATCTCCATATTTGGTAACAAAATTAACCTGTAATGGCGCTCTGAAATTCCGTAATTATGGAGTTGTAAATGAACCCAGCCCAAGTTCCCTAGTACCCTAAAATGTTCAAACAACAATTCAAAACTCTCAAACTCCGTTCTCAGCACAACAACACTCTCGGAATTGCGAAAATAGACAGACAAATTATCTCACCTTGCCATCTCCTGCTCAATCGTCATCGGAACATGTTTACCATGAACTCTTTTGGCTCTCACGGTTCTACCACCAAATCCCATTTCATGTTCAAGTTCTTTCAACTTGTGCTCAAGCAATCCAGCTTCTTCTTCAATCCTCCCAGACTTCTGCAGAAAAAACACACAAAATTTTAATAACATTCCAAAACTCCATCAAACACTTAAATACAAGTAGCATTCCTTCAAGGAGACTTTACTTACCTTGTAGAGCTCAATGAGTAAGTTATCAATGGAGTCTTGAGACTCAAAAGGACAAAGATAGCGAAAAGATTTGATCGCTTCGATTCCTTCATCAGCTCGATCCAGCTGCTTCATCACAACAGCCATATCTTTCAATGCACTATCAACTCGATCTCCTGCGTTTATTGCAGCCCAAAACAACGATACTGCTCGCTCCGGATTTTTATTTACCAACTGTTAATCAAATCCAATAACCATATGTTAAAGAAACAAATCATACACATACACAAAAACAGAATCAAGAAGATAAGTAAAAGAACAAATCATTTCACTTTCTTGTTTTCTCGGGAAAATCTGTACCTGCGCGTGTTTGGCTCTGACGTAAGGAGAATCACCGGAAGGGACCTTGTGAACAATGTGGAAAGGATCACGTTTCTCCGCCGAGGAAGACGATGAATACGACGGTAGTCTTTTCCTCTCCGACATCGGCTTCGCCGCCGTGTAATCTCTCGGTCTACGGTTCGATTCCGGCGGAGGAGTCCAAAAAGCTCCGCGAGGAGGAGGAGGACGACGATCTTCGTAAGAAGGACACATTCTTGGCGATTCTCTCGTCAACATTTTCTCGAGAAAATTCGACGATTCACAACTTAAAATTTCTAAAGAAAACTTTCTTAATCTTCGTTAACAAGATCGAGAAACGAGAATTTCTCGCCTGAAAATGAAAAACCCTAAGCTTCCTATGTACGATCAGAGTCGGAGAAGACGAAGAGGAAGAGACTTAAGAGGAACAAGAAAAGTTTTCAGAATTGAGAAAACGATTATAAACTACGAGGGCTTGTATTTAAATAAACAAAACATTGACGCAGGGGCAAAAGCGTAATTATCATTAATATTCAAACGGTACATTAGATTAGAGCCTAGAGACATAAAGATTAAGCATAAGCTAAAGCAAAAGAAGGTAATTCATGTTCAAGATTAACATATTGTCTCAATTTTCTTTCTTCCACTCCCATATGGCTTTATAAGGCTGCATTGATCCTTCTGCGGCATTTTCGACAACAAATGAAGCTTCCCGTTTGAAAACAGCAATCTGAGAAGCAAACCCGGGTTCTACTTCAACTGACCCACCAACACCGCTGAACTCGACGCTGTAGTTATGGCGTTTGGCGAGGTTAGATGCCCAGTTGTTAAACTGTTCTCTGTTCCACTCGAATTTGTGGTCGTGGTTTCTGAATTTTGGAAGCTGTGGTGCCCCGGATTTGTCTTCGTCTTGGGGTTCTGATGAAGATCGTTGGAGGATTGTGTTGTACTCGAAGTTTGGTGTGGAGACAATCAGGAGCTTTGGACGAAATACGCTCAGAACTATTTCACCAAATTGACAGGCTTGATCTTCTTCCATGTGTTCAATGACCTACAGATTCGGAACAGGTTATTATGCCAACCAAAGCTAAACAGAACACGCGCAAAATCTGAAGTATTATTAGAAAGCAGGATAGTAGAAGGACCTCTAAACAGGTGCCAATGTCAAAGTCGTGCAGCCTGGAGTCAAATTCGAGGATGGAACCATCATAAAGTGTAGCAGATTTGACGTTGCCAGCTTCCTTGTTTAGTTTTGCATGTAGCATCTGAAATTCAAAGAAAAGATAACAAAAGAAACCCGACGTAAATCAACCATACCAAGTTTTACATGCTATATGACTCCTGAGTGGCGCAAATGCAGACTTCATCAAACACATATCACGGTTTTGGATGCATTAGTAGAGTAAAGCATACCTTAGCAGCACGGGCAAGACCCTTCGGTGAGATGTCAACACCGATGATAGTTTGAAGTGAACTTGGATAGTCAAGTAGAGAGTCTAATAAACTTCCAGAACCGCATCCAAAGTCAACCTGCGACAAGAATAGAGATGCCATCTCAAGCTTGTCACAGATTTACGGATAAGGAAAGAAAGAGACTGAAACAACTAAAGGAGTTAAACAGACTCTTGAATTCAGAATTCCAATAAGCAGAAACAAAAAAGAAAACCAAAGAGCATACCAAAGTAGACGCGGAAGATTCTCTTATATGTTTCAGTGCATATTCGACACGCTGTTTTGAAAGTGGAGGTTTAAAAAAAGCTGCCTCCATTCTCTCTTCTGATGGTCCTTTCACTCCCAGCAGAACTATACTGTAATTCAAATGTGAACGTTCTGTGTATAAAAAGAAGAAGAAATCAACACTATTACACATGCATGTTTAGGGAATCTCTTATCTTAGTCTATAACTTGTTTATGCTTGGTTTACATCAATAAAAGCTTGATAATTTTGGGTTCTGTGATTCGGGAATCAAAACGGGACCAACAACTTTATCTAAGTACAACCTGAAGCAATTTCGAAGAACCGAACAGCAACGGAAAATTGTTTAATTATGATCCTACCTTCATCAAAATACTACAGAGCTCAGCCAAAACAATAGGAATCAATTGCATACAAAGACTTTGCAGAAAAGTAAACTAATCTCAGATTCACCAGAAGACATCAGGTGAACTTCTTACTAAACTTAGCCTCTATTTCATATTGATAAGAACAAACTTTTGGTAGTTTGACTTTATTTTTTTTCCAAACCAGAATGTGTTAAAAATAACCTGCAACAAATGTGAACATAAGGAGCATTACCTGCTAAGATTGCGTGCATTCTCTCAGTATCAGTGGCACTAGCCAAAATCAAAGCTTCAGCAGCAGTAAACAGTGTAGTATTGAAACCAGCATGTTCGCCCACAGTCATCCGAGTAACAGCTTTTTCAATATGTGTGTTCATCGCTCCAGTCCCTACCTCAAACTCTACCTCTTCATGGCTTTCAATGAGATCTATTGAGGCTTCACAATTACATAAACTTTCAGCATCTTTCTCGGAATCTAAATCTTCTCTTGAAGATTCACCATCACTTGAGTATTCAGGATCCACTGCCAAAGACAAAGAATAGCATATGCTAACCACGGAACCGTCTGTTATAGATTGAGCAGGCTTCTCTCTCGATGGAAAGCTCGTGGTCCTAGAGCTGTCTCCCTTTCCGAGAACCGGTGGGGCCGCAAAAACATTAGTACTTGGGGTTTTAACATCCTGCTCGTCATCTGTATCAGATGTTTGGTCTCCATCCACATCCAGTTCATCGAAAAACTTACTAAACCATAGGAGGGCTTTCAATGAAGTATTTTGAATGGCATCATTTTCCTTCTCATAGAATTTTCTCGGTGAACATTCTAAAACCAAATCCTGGGACTTTGTAAGAATTTTCACTCCACATCTAAACCCATGCCCTAATACTGGTGTATCATCTTTTCCCCTACTAGAATTTCCATTATCAGTCTCATCGGATCCCAAAACTTTCAACTTCTTATGGGATCTGAATATCTCAGACAACGATTTTACAGGATCAGCAGATATTGAAAAGATGGGTTCTGCTAGTCGGTGCTGGTGGCAGAACATGCAGAGAATCTCCCTGGGGAGTGGACCTCTCCAATTAGACTTTGTAGTATATGAAGAAGGCAACTGCGCAGCAATCATTGCTTGTCGGAAGATTTTGTAGATTCCATTGGGTGACATACCACAACATATCCTGCAGAAGCCAAAAAGTTATTGTCAGGCATCACTCAGTGCATGATAAGATACGCAATCCTCCATAGGAAGGCCAAAGAAAACATCAAATTAAATGTATTACTTTAGAGTTCATAGACTTATGTAATGCATTATTTTAAAATCTTTGTATTTTAAGGAAAATACAACGTAAAGTGGAAAACCAGACATAAAACTGAGCAAAAGTTGGGAGGAGTAAAGGGACCTGTAAAATGACTGTACGGTTACATCGGCATAGTCAAGATCATTGGACTTCCATCGGTAACCAACAGATGCCAAGATTGCATCGCTGTGAATATCTTGACCACAAATATAACTTGCTCGTGCATTCCTACTTTTTTCGGACTGCAATGTTTCTTCATTTGGATTTTCAGAGGCTTCCGTTAAATTATCAGAGGACTTCAAGTTAGGAATAGCAAAGTACAATCTACACTCAGAGCCACATGAAGCTTTGCCAAAAGTCCTGTCGAAAACCAAATGTACTTTAATAACAGATTAACACCCAGAGAGCGTCACTTAACATTAAAAAAAAAACACAATTTAATAACCTGGATATCATCACTTGGTTGCCATCCTTCAAACCAAGCCTTTCAGCAATAGAATCCAAGTAATATCGGCCTGATGAAATATCAAGATTATCTAACTCAACAATCTCTTTACCACTACATGGTATATGTGCAGCTGCGACATTTATGCTTTCTAGCGAATCAGACACAGGAGTAGCTAGTGCTTCTATAACAGTTGCAGGGTATGGATTTTTCCTTCGAAGAGACGGTACATGCGGAGATGCAACGATATAGTCTGACAACTTTGCAGCAGCCTCCATGACATAAGAAATGACCAAAAAAGGATCTGATTCCGCAGAGGGATTAATGATTTTACAACGACTGTTAATCTTCGAATCAAATGTAGCAATGACAGAAACAGGAAGTGAGCCGCCACAATCACCATCCCTCCGCAATGCCGCTCTAAGGTGAGCTCCTAGAGGATGTTCAGCTGAAATAAACTGCAATCACAACAACTTAAAACGTTAATGCCAATAACACATAAACAGAATTCCTAGATATCATTTAGTATATTATAATATCAATATCGAAGGTTCACTCGTATTTACAAAAATATTGAAATCAGAAACTCCTTTTGAGCTACTAACCTCGTCAGAAAATATAAACTTAAGTCGTCCAGTGATATCATCCCAAGCTTCATCCACAGTAATATCATCGTTCTGAGGCTGAATCCCTAGCTGCAACATGAATAGTAATGTCTTCTTCAACATAAACAGTTTCAAGAAATCTGATAACCAGTTACAAAAGAGTTACATAGCAAAGCATACCTTCTCGAGAGCCAATTCGGCAGCAGACTGTTCGGAATCCTTCTTCTTCTTAAACACATTCGATACAACAGAAAAATCCGGTAGCTTCAAGTGGCAGCGATAGAGACACGGACCTTTCTGAGGTATAGCCAATCCGGGACAAGTAATCTGGGAAGTATCACGAACTTCCTCAATTCTATAACTTGCATTAGCACCAAACTTCTGATGTATAATTGCCTTTGGAGTAAGAGTTGCTTTTCCCTTACTCGCCATCACAAACTCAATATAGCCTCCTCTTCAATAATCTGAGACAAACAAATATTCATATCATGAAAAGATGGTAACTTTGGTACAAAATGTGAAAATGTAGGCCAAATATTTGATCCTGGAGGCTAATCTCACCACTAACTAGTGCTCTAAACACAAAAAGGCGAATTTTTCGAATCAATTCAATACCTTTTTGAATGTTCTGATTCTAAGAAACTAAAGCACATGCGATGGAAATCAGGGAGACAAAACACAAGAACAAGAGCCAGGAAATGATTTTTCGTTCGAAGGAAGTACAGAACAAGGGTTTTGAGTAACAGTAAAAGAAATACGAATCGTCGTGAACAGAAATGATGAATCAATGAAATTGAATTTGAGGAAAAGCCCAGGAATTGCAAAACGATACAGACACACAGACATAAAGCAACAAAGGATCTCAATTACGAACCTTTTAAGAGTTTAGCGGAATAATGACATGTAGAAACTGAGGAACAGAGAGAAAGTGAGGAAAGAAAGAGACACACAATGGGGGGTTTTAGAAGGAGAGGAGGGTGTTTTGGTCATTCAACAAAAAGTCCTCTTATTCTCTTTCCTTTTATATCTCCACTTTATTTTATTCCGTAACTCCATTCATTGGAATTCATATATTCTTCTAAAATTATGGTTACTAGAACGCGCGGATATTTTGATTCCTACATTTATTTTTCACATCCATTTTTTCAATATATTATTTAGGAATTTGGTCGGTTTCTAATTTCTTATAGATATAAGTATTTCACGCACAATAGTACTGAACTTTAAAATGACATAAAAACATATGGTAAAATGAAACTATATTTGTATTAAATACGAACAAGTTGGCCAATTTCATTTTATGGACCCGGGAGGTGTAAGAGCCATTGGTGTTCCCATCTTTACTATTCTTCATACAAGCAGAGATAATCTCAGGTTTTATGAGAATCCATGTACCACAACGATACAAAATCCAATAATTTTAAACACCTCACGCGAAAAGGGAAACATGAACTTAATTACAATATTAAAATAAGTAAGCTAGAGAAGGACCTATACGCATTAAGTTTTGAGTATATGGCACAACATTTACTTCGGCCATACTTGCATAGTTGTGCAAGATAGCAACTCTTACCTCATAACTCACTTAATTGACCAATCCTCTTCATACCATAACATATGGTTAAGTTTGATCAATCTTGTTTAACACTATGTCTAAAAACAAAAAATGCCACCTTACACAAATTCTTGAATAAGTCTTCAAAACACTATTTTTAGATTTTGTTTGAAGGCATCAAGACATAACAAAGGGGTGCAAGAAAAAAATTAAACTATAAAATTATAAAAACCTTACTTAGTTATTATAGAAGAGATGTTTAGTAGCACACCTGAATCTCCCATTTCCTCAAAACAGAATCGTCTATGTTATCACTCTTTAATTNATAGTTGTGCAAGATAGCAACTCTTACCTCATAACTCACTTAATTGACCAATCCTCTTCATACCATAACATATGGTTAAGTTTGATCAATCTTGTTTAACACTATGTCTAAAAACAAAAAATGCCACCTTACACAAATTCTTGAATAAGTCTTCAAAACACTATTTTTAGATTTTGTTTGAAGGCATCAAGACATAACAAAGGGGTGCAAGAAAAAAATTAAACTATAAAATTATAAAAACCTTACTTAGTTATTATAGAAGAGATGTTTAGTAGCACACCTGAATCTCCCATTTCCTCAAAACAGAATCGTCTATGTTATCACTCTTTAATTTTGAAACTGCTACACAGCCTCTGCTTCCTCTTAGAGATCAATCATATTGTCATAGGGCATACTCTGAGATATACTTTGAGAGCCATAAATGCTAAATTCTAAGACTTTCTATTATAGCTTTGAATCAATCTTTAAGACAATGGTAGCAAGTCACAGCCATCAATGGTTAACATGTATCTAAATATTAGTGAATTTTAGAGTTTTGTAGGGAAAGCATCTAGACTATTATCAACAAATCTCAAGGTACCCACCAACAAAGAAAAACCCATTTATGATCTTCTTATGCTTCATTTGCAGATAGAAATATCATCATCACAAAAAAAAACCATAAAATCTCAAACTATCGAAAAATCAGTCTCAGCTCCCATAGTTTTGCATTCTCAAATAAAATATCGGAACGATTCCTTTCTTTCAGATACACACAAACATAGTAAGATGAACTCAATTTGGAAAGATTACAAAATCTTAACTTATTATCCTTGTATGTGTAACTAACCTTGAAAGCTTCGGTAATACTCGTCTCTGCAAACCAAGATGACACACTTGTGAGTATTCAACGTATTATCTTTTCCTCTTTTGGATATCCTACAAAAAAAAAACCAAATAAATTGAAATCTAACGAGATCGTTCTTGGAATCAGAATCAATTGTAATAGTAAAATCAAGCTCAAAATTCTGAAACTAAATGACAAAAAAACGTGAAATCTAACGAGATCGTTCTTGGAATGTCAGGAAAATATTTGAATCCAATCAATCGTAAACATATCTCCCTATTTTGATTTGATAGGTTTATAAAAAGGGTGTGGGCAGTTTTATAAGAGCACCTTGATATAATTCAGGGTTCCGTTTTAAACTCTAGGGAGGACGACGAAGCGGAAGGAGATTGAGAAGTGTAGAAGTCTACAATCTCAAACGATAAAATAAAAAATGGAGAGACGTGTCAAATAGATAGAGTGGCCACGTGTCATTGTCTAAAGAGCCCCTTCTCTTTTATACAGAGCATTTGTTTCTTTTTATGTATAGTTCTCTATAAGAGAGGTAAAAGAAACAAATACTCCCTTCGTTTCATAATAAGTGTCATTTTAGAGTTAAATTTTTGTTTTATTTTAAGTGTCGTTTTGCTTTTTCAATGCATATTTATTACCAAATTTCCAGTTTTATCCCTATTTTTCAAGTTTATTAATTACAAAAACTAAAGAATATAACATATTAAATAGGGGTAAAACAGAATATTTAATGATTTTCTTAATTTGTGTGAAATATGTCAAAACGACACTCTTTAAGAAACAGAGGGAGTATATAAATAAAACTTCTCAAATAAGTTTAAACAGCTAGGTGAGTATCCGCACTTCGCACGGATGTTTGTTTATGTATTGTGTTTAATATATATATGTGTGTGTGTGTGTGTGGTATTTTGGTGGTTGTTAATTATTTTTTTGAAAATTGTTTTCCTATAAGATAGTTTGAATTTCTTTTATGTTAGACTAACTTGGATGTTTAGTTGTTTTAATTATCATGTATATTTGTAGTGATTTTTGGGAAGTCATAATATTTTTTTCAATTAATTTTAGTAATGGTCCTCTTATTATTGTTTTTTTTTTTCGTGGTGAACTTTTTTAAAATTAATTTGAGTAATGGTCCTCTTATTATTTTTATTTTTTTGTGGTGAACTTTTTTGTGTCCGTGACTGAGAATCTATTTAGTACCAAATTAGTATAGTTGGGTAGTGTGAAGTAATATATTGTAGGATATGTATTAATTATGAATATATAATTATTTAGTTAATACGCCGTCCGTTTCAGAAATAAAGATTTCTTGGTGTTTTCACAATTATCAAGAAAATTTAGTATTTTACAATAAGTATATGGTGTTTAACTACATATACTCATTTTTTATCTCATTAATCACATATACCCACTTTCCTTTCTTTTAGTTATTTTACTTGTAAGAAGTCTAAAATACCCCTATTTAAATATTAACTATTTATAAGGTTTTAAGGTTTAGGATATAAGGTTTAGGGTTTAAAAACCTTAAACCCTAAAAAGTCTTCCCACCCCTAATAAACTCTAATCTTCTAAAATATAAACCCTAAATCCTAACAATTAAACCCTAATAGTTATTAAAAACTAAACCCTAAGTTTATAAGGGTTTAACCTTAAATCCTAAACCCTAAGTAAATCATAAACTCTATAATTTAAACCATAAATCCTAAACCCTAACAAATATATCATTTATAATAAAAATAGCTTTGATAAATAAAGGATATAATGGTATTAAAATAAAAAGGAGAGGATATATGTGATTAAAAAAAAAAGGTGTGGTTATATATGGTTAGTGGGTATGTAAAGTTGGGTATATTTGTCATTCTCTCTAAGTATATTATCATTCAACAAAAAACAAATCCCAATAGATATAGACAAATAATAATCCCTCTTCTTATTAATTCCAATGTAGTTTAAGTGAAATTTGCTTATGTGTTTTTTTCTTATGCAAAGTTAGTTATAATTTAATTTGACATTAATTTTTGCTAAAAATCATATTAGGATACATGAAAAATGACATGTCTTTAATTTAGATAATAGAATTCATCGATGTTTTTGTGAAGAAATTCTGGAGAATTCAACAAAAAGCCAATTTTATTCAGATCTGGAGAAATCTAAGGAAGAACATTAACACCAATTTTCTTCTTTTTGTTGTTGCAGATGGTTTGTATCTGACCGAGGTTGATCGGGTTTTAAGACCGGGCGGTTACTGGATCCTCTCACGACCACCGATCATCTGGAAACAGTACTGGAGAGTGTGGGAAAAAACAGAGCAGGATTTGAAGTCAACAAATCGCCACCGATATATCGCTCGGATGACGCAGATTCTACTTGGTACTTCCCATCTCACATCTCAACTCTGCGAAAGAAAGGGAAAAAACCTTTGATCTCTCTGTTTGTAGGTACAAAGACTTGAAAGCTTGCATGACGCCATTACCAGATACAAGCAATCCAGAGGAATATGCAGGCGGTGCGCTCGAGGATTGGTCAGACCGAGCTTTTGCGGTTCCTCCAAGAATCATCAGGGGAACGATACAAGACATAGACGCGGAGATTCCAATGTAGGAGATAAACCATAGTTACACTTCATATAAAAAAAGGTTACTATTCATATCTTGATAAACCTTTTCCTCACTCAAACAGGTTCATCTACTTCGATTAGCTTGCTCTTCCAAAGGGCCTTTGGCTGATGCATTGCCTCATATAACCGATGAATTGCATCAGCTTGGTGTAAGTCTTTGGTTATATATGAATTCTCAATGTTGGTTTCATTCTTTTAAGTATAGTCTTTTTCTTAAACCATTTCAGATATTATCTGAAGGAGTGTTGGATTTAGCTTCCAGATAATCGCCAAAATTTAATAGAACCTTTGAACATGTATTCAATCAAAACATGGTACATACTT
>OVAP01003118.1:0-17461 GCA_900406295.1 Aurinia saxatilis
CTTAATCTGCTTCCGTATGGTGTCGATCGACACCAAGGTGGTGTCGATCGAAACTCCTCTGTTTTCTTTCCATTTTTCTTCGTTTCCTTAATTGTTCTTCTAAATCTCCATTTTGCTCCAAAATTCTTCTAGATCCTTCCCAAGCTCTAAAATCACGTCCTTGCACCTAAAATGACTCACTTGGACTCTAATAATAATATATAGACTCAAAAACATAANATAATTATATATTTATCGTAATAAAACCGGTAAAATATGAGGTATATCATATTGAAATATCAAATTTAGCACTCGAATGCCCGCGCGGCAACGCGCGGATTCGCATCCTAATATTTTTTAATAACAATATAGATTGTTGTAACAAAACTGAAATTTGTTAGGAAGTATAGCCTTGTTTGATATGGAATCCTATTACATGATTTTTAATAATGATTGTTGTAACGATTATTGATCTCTATTGCAAAAAGTAGATCTTTGTATTATTCTTTCAAAAAAAGAAGACAATGCAACATCGAAGAAAGATTGTAGGAGATAAAAAGGAAAAGAAAAATCACTCGAAAGCCCATTGGTTTTCTTGACGAACTGCTGCTTCTTCTTCTGGTGTGAAATCGTTTTTGATGTTGAAAGTTGCACGAAACTCTTCGAGAGTCTTGTCTTTCATCATATCAGCGACTGTTTGGCAAGTGAGATCAAAAAGGCTTTTGATGTTTAGGTGATTAGCAGCAAAAAGGAGATCAAAGAGCGTCTGTTGACCGATGTCCTTCATGAACGTAGCGTCCCAAGAATTGAGCTCATCTTCACCATCACCATCACAATCCACATGTTTCTTGCAATACTCAATCACTTTGGACAGAATCTTGCTGGTTACGTTAGAGATTGGGACTCCGTTCTCCACACAATCGTCTTCGATCATATAAGCTATGGTTTGTGACTGTAGAGCCACCTCTTCACTTACTTCAAAGGCCTCACCATCCGAGCTCTTCAACACGATCATCTTAGAAGAGTTTGACATATTGTTTATTTTAGTTTCCTTGAGAGAGAAGTAACTAATTAAGAATTATGAAGAGATGCTAATGAATGAATGATACAGAGTGTGAAGCTATGCTTCTCTATTTATAATTTGTGAGAGTCGGTGATTTGATGCAAAGTCCTTAGGGGATTAGGAAATATGGAAAATATATTTTACCTTTTTCCCCAAAGTAAAAAAAAAAAAAAAAAATTGGAAAGGAAATATTTCACCTATTATTTAGGATATAGAAATTATATATGGAAAATGAATTTCTATTCTGGCAATGATGAATTTGCCTTTTTCCCCAAAGTGAGAAAACGAATAAAAGGAAAGAAAAGCTGAGGAAATTGTCGTGGTATTGTTATCTTTTCCGTTTTGTTTTCACAAACATTTTGACAATCGATTTTTTTTTTTTAATGCTGATTTTTTAGATAATCGACTAATATTTTTTTTTTATCGTTTGTAAATCTAATCTCTATTATATTTGACAAACGGTTTTGAATTAATTTCTCAGTATATATTAATTTACAGATAAGAAAAAGGTGGATTCTTGACAAAAAAAAAATCATCTAACACGGATATTAGATTCTTGAAAAAAAATTAAGGAAAAAATTGTTTGATATTTTTCTTTTATCACTGCTAAGTGATAGTTGTTGAAAGTCACAAACTGAAAATTAATCTTTATCATCATTTAGATGGTACGTTAATGGAAACCTTTTTTTTTTTTTTTTTGATCCACCCAGAAAGATTTCATTCATACTAAAAGTCAGGAGGTTGGTGTTACAGGTAACAAGTGGAGTGCTTGTTTTGCTAGGCTATCAGCCTTTACATTCAAAGTGCGTGAAAAAGCTGATAAACTCAAAGTTCTTAGCCAAATCCTTAATATCTGATAGCACCCCATGGAGATTGAGTAGGGTGTTGTTTGTTTGTAGAGCTCTGACTAATTGGGCTGAGTCCGATTCGAATTGTACCTTGTGGTAGCCTTGTTCTGTCGCATGTAGGAGGGCTTCTCGTAACGCTAAGCCCTCTGCCATAAGTGGTGAGCTAACGTGGCGTTGTCCCTTATGCTGGTTGAGTAGATTGTTCTGGTTCATGTCCATGAAAGTCCAGCCTAGACCTGCTGATTTATCTGTGTTTCTCCAGGCTCCATCTGTTTGGCAAGTGATCATGTCCGAAAACACCGGTCTGGTGTAGTTTTGTTTGGCGCAGGCAGACTTGTCTATGAGTGTTTGGTTTTCACTCCATTCTTTGGCCATCGTTGTTACTTTTGTGATTGTTTTTGTTGCTGTAAATAGCAGACCGTTGAAAACCAAGGTGTTCCGGCTTATCCAAAGGGTCCAAAGGATGTATCCTGCAAGGTGGGTGTTCGCAATACCTGTCGGTGGGAGGCAGAGTTGCTTGCGAAGCCAAGTCCACGCTGCTCCAAATTCTTCCACGCTGCTCGTGTCTACCCTTTGTTGAAGAGGTGCTAGTTTCCACACGTCCTTTGCAAAAGCACAGTGGAAGAAGAGGTGAATTGTAGTTTCCAGCTCCCGCATCGTTTGCATCGGGGGTCGGTATTTATGTGACGAGTGGTAAGATTTTCTCCAATTGGAAGGGCGTGGTTGAGGATTTGCCACAGGAAGAGCTTGATTTTGGGGCTGAGTTGTAGATCCCATAGCTCTGATATCCAGCGGATCTGGTTGTGGTTCCCGATAGGTTGTCTCTCCTCTGTTCCGCGCAAGTTAAGAGCCGTGAAATAGCCCGTCCGCGTGCTATATACTCCGTTAGTCGTTCCTAGCCAGACTCTTTTGTCGCGTGCCCCGGTCTTGCTTGGCTGGAAACCATTTCTAAATTTCAGTTTCAACACTATAATTATATTATTTACTATCAAGAACATATTAAAAATACTTGTTCACAATAAAGAGTTAAAGATACAAATGAAATTTACTAAAGATTACATTTACATACAAGAAGCTAGACAACTTTAAGTCATTTTTCACTATATTGGAGTAAACCGAACTATTGGTTTAGTTAATTTAGTTTCGGTTAAATGTTAAACCAAATTGCTATATATAGTGAACAATATTGTTATTGTAACGGTGTGAAGTTTTAATGAAATTCCATTTTGTCTCCTTCCTCGTAACAAACTTTACTCTAATATGGTATCAGAGCGTGAGCTCTAAGCTCACAGAGATCAATTCCGCTTCGTTTTTCTTTGTTTTTTGACCAAGATCGTCGGTATTCCTCTGATTGATCAGTTCTTTACCGGTTAATCCACCAGAATCTTGCTTCGCCGAACTTGTTTCACCTCGTTTTGTCAATTCGTGTTCAAGAATGCCTCGTCTTCGTCACGGTGTTTGATTGAGTGCTACCCGATCGCGAACCAGAGCATCGGCGGAATCCGATGGCTCGCAATCACCTCCGGCGAATTCTAGGACCAAGAATCGTCCAAATTTACGATCGGATAACATCGATAACATTCACTCGCCATACTATCTCACAAACTCCGATAATCCAGGTTCCTCCATTATCGTTCATACTCTAGATGGTACAAATTATGGAAACTAGAATATTGCGATGACGACTGCGTTAGATGCTAAGAATAAGCTAGTTTTTTTGTGGATGGAACTTGTGTTAGACCTTTGGAATCAGATCCGCTTTATCGCATTTGGTCTCGATGCAATAGCATGGTCAAATCTGGGATATTGAATTCCATTTCATCACAAATATATGCTAGTATACTGCGTTTTCAAGATGCTCCTGAAAAGTGGAAAGATCTTCATTCAAGATTCCATATCACAAATCTTCCACGCACGTTTCAGCTATCACAACAAATTTGGTCTTTAAACCAAGGTGCTCTGGATCTATCAACTTACTATACCAAACTCAAGACACTGTGGGATGAGCTAGATGGATCCGATTGTGGTGTGATGTGCATGAATTGTGATTATTGCAGAGCTATGAATACTAGGCAGGAGAATTCTAAAGTCATTAAGTTTTTTGCTGGTCTTAATGATTCTTATGCTCACATTAGGAGTCAAATCATAATGAAGAAGCATGTTCCTAGTTTTGCTAAGATGTATCATATATTGGATGAAGATATGAGTCAGAGAAATATCAGTTATGTGTCTACTCCTGCTGCTGCTGCTTTTCAAGTATCTAGTGAACAAGTTACTCCAACTCAAGCCTTGATTAATGCTACAACTGCACGGTCTTCTCATGGCCTGTCTAAGCAGTCTAATTGACCAATTTGTTCACATTGTGGGTACTCCGGACATACTGTTGACAAGTGCTATCACTTACATGGTTATCCTATTGGATTTAAACACAAGCAGCGAAACCAGAATGATAGACAACAGGGAAACACTCAGACTCCTACTGTTAAACCTCAAGAGAACTCTATTGTTGCTCAGGTTGCTATGGCTCCTACTGATAGAAATTCGGTAGTTTCCAATTTATCTCAAACTGTTGGCACCTTATCCAAGGATCAAATTCAAGAAGTCATAGCTCTCTTTAGCTCTCGTCTACCCAGCATTGGTACAAATGTTGCTTCTACCTCTGGTACTAATGTCAATCGTATGCTTTTCTCTGAATCCACACTTCAATTTGTTGGTATTTTGAGGGTTTCACAAAATGTGTTATCTTCCAAATCTTGGATTATAGATAGTGGAGCAACACATCATGTGTCTCATGATAAGAATCTATTCCTGAACTTATCATGTTATTTGAATTCCTCACTGAATCTACCCACTGGTTCCTCTGTACAGGTTGCAGGTGTGGGTCATATCAGGATTAATAAGCATATTTTGTTGAATAATGTGCTCTACATTCCAGATTTTAGACTCAATCTCCTTAGTATAAGTCAGCTTACCAAGGATTTAGGTTCTCGAATCATTTTTATCAGTATTCTTGTGTCATCCAGGATCCTACCAAGGGGTTGACGATTGGTCAGGGTGAGAGGATTTGCAATCTCTATGTGCTGGATTATTTCACCTTCCAAGATAATATTGGATCTTCACTGAAGCAGGCTCCACACACTTTGTATTCTTGTAATAGTGTTGTTGTGGATCCTTGTGTATGGCACCGTAGGTTAGGACATCCATTTTATTCTAAGATTGATCTACTTACTGATGTATTGGGAATAAAGAAGATTAATAAAGATCACCCTCATTGTTCTATATGTCCTTTGGCAAAACAGAAGCATTTATCTTTCAATGCAAAGAATAATGTATGTGATGCAGCTTTTGATCTCATCCATATGGACACTTGGGGACCATTCTCAGTCTCCACACCAGAAGGATACAGATACTTTCTGACAATTGTGGAAGATCATTCCCGTGCCACTTGGCTTTTCTGATGAAAACAAAAGATGAGGTGTTGCAGATTGTCCCTTCTTTCTTGAAGATGGTAGAGACTCAGTTTAACACCATGGTGAAAGGAGTCCGTTCTGATAATTCTCCAGAGTTGTGTTTTACTCAGTTGTTCAAAGACAAGGGTATCATGTCTTTTCATTCATGTCCTGAGACACCTGAACAGAACTCAGTCGTTGAGAGGAAGCATCAACATCTTTTGAATGTTGCGAGATCTTTGATGTTTCAGTCCAGAGTGGGTGGATACTATGTACTGGGGTGATTGTATACTGACAGCTGTTTTCCTCATCAACAGACTGCCATCCCCACTGTTACAGAACAAGTCTCCATTCGAAACTCTTCATCATAAGGTACCAGAATACTCCCTTCACTACAAGAAAACAGACAAATTGTGACTACAATTTGCGACCAAAAGACTGGTCGCAAAAATGTCTGACTATTATGAAATCGAATTGCAACTGTTTTACTACGGAATATTACTGGTCGCAAAATGATTGGATATTTCCGACCAAAGTAAACAGTTGAAAATCGGTCACAAATTTGCGACTAGAAAACGACGATACTGAAACCAAATTTTGTTGTCGCAAAATGGTGGGAAAATTAGGGTGTTTTGTGACCGTTTTAAGACTGTGTAGATGATGAGAATTTAGTGGGAAAAAAGTCACATTTTTTAGTTAGGTGAACACGTTTTAGTTGCAGTGGTAGGTGTACCAAATTAATTGTGAATGCGTTTGTGGTCGCAAATTAGTTGTAAAAGGGTGGGAAAGTAGTCACAAAATATGGCCATATATACCAAACCATCAATTTCGGTAAGCAAACACAAAAGCATAGCAAAGTATAAATATATTTTTGGAATTGAAAAAAAGAACCATGATAAGGAAAAAGAGTACAACCACATTCATTATCATATATATTCCTCCCCCTCGAAAGCATTTTCTTCAAGTGATGCATTTCGAACATATAAATACCATCCTTTTAGTATACATATAAGCATAATCTTAATGAACAAACGTGTATGACTAGCATATAGTCTCACAATGGACTTTTAATCCATAACATCCCTTTCGCATAAAAGATATTTGGTTTCATTTGAACGTCATGTTCAAATTCTCTTTTACATTTCCTTATACATACGAGTTATTCTTGCTCATCATGAAAAAAATTACCAACTTGACTTTCCTTCTTGTCATATAAAATTCCGTCTTTCAATCATGAAAGAAATCGTAAATTGCTTTCATATATGTTTTAGTATGGTACTTTAGGACCATGTGTATGTCATGAGCATTCGCATGAAAAATCCTTCCATGATCTTTTCAACATAACATTAAATGTGCTTATATCTTACAATTTCACCATTTTTATTATATATTCCACCCATTTTACACTTATAGTGTATGAACTACTAGTCAAAAGACATCTCTACTAGAGATTATAATATTTATGTCTATTTCCTCTGTTTACTTTTGGCTCTATTTCTTTATTTCCATTTTGGCCAATCAAAATTTTGTGTACACTTTTCAACAGATTTTCTTTTATGATCCTCTTTCTTTTCCTTAATATCAACTGCTATAGCATGCAAAATATCCCGACGTCGATTTGCTTTTCGTTCCATCATTCCTACATGACATAACTATCTAGATCTTTTCTTTGTCAGGTATCTGGATTTCTATCTTTGTCATGTGTATGTCTCTTCTGGAGACCCCTTATAATATTTCCTTCCTCGGTATGGTCAATTTAATTATGCTCCTTTTATTTTCCGAAGATTTTAATATATAGAACCAATTGGTCTATCACACTTCATGCAATCTTTAGACCCGCTAGCAGAATAATATTGTTCTTCCAGGATGTCAGTTCTAATCGGAGCATTTACAGCTGGTATGTGTGACTTTGTAACTCTATTTGGGTCAGCAAAAGCTTCTAGCATTTGTTACACTATAATCTGAATTATCTTTTGGACTTTTAACGTTCAAATTCCTTAGTCTGAGGATCATTGATAATTCATTGCAACTAATTTCTTTCTCCAGCTGTTTATTTTCTCCCCCCCCCCCCCCCCCNNNCCCCCCCCCCCCCCGGTGTTGGATAAACTAACTCACTTAAATGAGTCTGCATATCAAGCCTTATACAAATACCTCGTGGATGGCTCTAATACTTAATTATCTTTCATATTCCAACATATATTCTTATTCTCGTTTAAGGATCCATCTTATATCGTTGTGGTGGAACACTTTGCACATTCAAATATTATTCAGATGCAAACTGTTTAGCTTTACACTAAACCGATAATATGGGGGGGCTATTAGTTTCGTATTGGCTTGATGCGAATCACTTAACCATTTTGTGTTTGAACATAAGCTTCGGGATGTTTAACACTTGGAACGTTAATTCACCAGCATCATCAAACTAAATTCCTTCAAAGGAAATCTCCAAAAATCCATATTGTGGTTTGATGTCAATGATAAATGTGAAAATCTATTACACGTGTTTGTCAACTATATGTGATCATCGAGTTAATGCGTCCATCAACTCGATGTATCTTTTAAGACCACAAGGTAACTAAAGTTTATCATGGTGGGTGATCAACCCATAACCATCTCCTTGTATACTGTTAGATTTCAAATTATTTGATTGGTGAAAGCCATATGTCCAGCTTGCCTTCTAAGCAAACAATATGTAACAAGATCATTAGGAATAATCTTTTGGTTTTTTATTGTCCACATGAATTCTCTATTATATTTCCGCACCATCTTTAAACCAGGATGACCAATCCGGTTAAGCCAAACATATAATTATTTGGTAAACTTCTGGTTTACTCTTTATTAAAATTTCATTATAGACTTCTGGTTTACTTTCCATTGTTAATCACTTATTTCCTTAGGGATATCAAAGAATACTTTTAGCATTTTTGTATTCGAGTTTTATATCGCTTGGATGCTATTATCTTTAATTTCTCACTTCTGGTGAAAATATGATTTCTTGAAAGAAACATTCGGATTCGACCTTGACCATATCCACATTCATGTCTACAACCACTTCCTCGGGAAACATTATCGGTGTGGTCTTTTTTCTTTCCCAATATAAAATGTCACCTTCACTTCAGGGAATGTAATCAAGTAGACATGATTCAATTTTATTTCTCAATTTCTCTTTCTTTTGCTCAGTCATATGAGACAAAATAAAAGCCCATAGTTCTTTTTAAGTCCCTTTTCATGTTTGTAAGACAACAATACTTATGTGAAAATAGAGTATGTTTTCTCTAACATTTCTGTATCAATACTTTACAAACTTCAAGTCTTGTAATCTTAGATTAACAAATCAAGATGAGCATCAGGCTATATTTCACATTCCAGTATTATATCTTTCTTTTGCGTTGCTCATATGAACGTGTGGATGCTTTCCGTCCGGCCCTCAATATCAAAACTTCATGAAGTGATAGTAAAACAATATAAACATGAACTTATGATTTAACTACACATTCTATAAACAAATAACTTAATCATTATACCACTTACTAGTTTGTTACTATCATGCCATTAAACTAGGATTTTAATCAATCAATTCACCAAATGAAAATATAGGAATTGTATGTTACCTTGATAAAAAGTAAAGTCGGAATTTGGAGGCGAAGAGATGTGATCTTGAACCTCCTCGATGACAAGTCTAATCGAAATTCAGAGGCAACCTTAATTATTAAACATTAGAAGTTGAACTAAAAATCAAGAAGATAAATCACAAAAGTATATCAATGTCCTGAACCAATCATAAGAAAGCATATATCACCATTATAAATTATTAGAATTTAGGCGTTGCCATAATCATCTTGATTCTAGATTACAGTAACTTTCTCATCAAACTAGGTAATTATTTCTTTACAAACCTAAAGAGTAATCACATATTCAAAAGCAGACATGCTAGGCTATCAAGCCTGTAATCTGTGGCTCTTCAAATTATCTATATATTTATTTTCATAAGAAATAGAAAATCCTATTGTATTATCAAATAAAAATATGTAACCACTAGGAAAAACATGGATCAATGATTATAAATCATGAACCATGTAACAAATGTGGTGAGTTCAGCAAATACTGTTATAATTAAATCGACCATTTTAAATCATGACTAAACATGTGTCGATCAATGGTAAAGCAAGGCTTCCACATAACTTCTACATAACAAGTTAATTATTAAAAGCTTATGATTTGCTTATTCTCGCTCCATTAACCAAACGATATAAAATAGAATAAAATGATGAAGTAATAATATTATAAAATTTTGACTAGACTCTAATATAAACCGAATTGATCAAACAATCACAAGCATGAATCTTAAGAGTAATATATAATTTGAAACTTATCTTCTTTAACAAATGAGTGTGACGGTGGAAGAATCTTAAAGAACGAGATCAGAGACGTCATTATCGGCAGTAATGGACTCGACATATTAAAACATGACTCTATGATCATGCGTTAAGATGGAGACGGCCTTCGATCGGAAACAGAGATGTTATTTGAAAAAAATGCCAAGTAGAGTTAGTAATTTGTTCAAATGGCTAGGGTTTCATGCTGATAACATGTTGTGAATAATCTTAGTGATATCAAGTCTAGGGTTTAGATTTGGACTCCAAGTCTTCTAAAATATTCTTAAGGTTAATGGACCCTATAATTATAGGTTCAAATTAAGGTTAATGGACATTCATAATAGGTTCATAACAACTTTTACATTTCGTAAATTTAGACGTTTAGAGTTTTGCAAAATATTTTGAAAGAGTAACATAGCTTTGACATGTGGAGAATTAAATGGTAATTAACTCATAGATTATTAGTGTAATCTTCAGAGTGGACGTCATTTCCTTGTTTTGTAAAGAAATCACATAAAACTAATTGGGCTGAGAATCTGTGATTGTATTTATTAAAAGGCCCAACAACGGCAAACACAATTTTGGTGTCGGCTCTTTGATAGTCTTTTTTTCGTCTTTTCCGGTGGACGAAGCCGAGAGAGAGAAAGAGAGATATGGCGGACAATCTATTCGAAGGTCTACCAACTCTTTTAAATAATCAAAAGATTAATCTATAGTGAATCATTCTTCTCCAATATTAAAGTAATAGTACTTCATACTCATGAGGCTGATCAGCCTTGAAGAAAGAAGTGAAACCCCCTCTTCATAGATGAAAAAGATCAATAAGAGAAAATTGAGATTATTGCTACGTCTCTAAGAAAATTGTGAACACAAAGACAGAACATTACTATCTACTGATGCCAGCTTTTTCTTTCTTACAAATCCTCTTTGATATGTGTTTGGAAATTTTTCTAGTTATACATATATAATCACCCCTCAGATCTCCTACTAAAGTGTTTTCTTTTGGGCTTGCAGTTTGTACCGATGCAACTTTGATCCTGTTAATGGAGGAGATATGGTGCAGCTGGAATATATCCCCTTTCTGAGGACAAACAACCGCCTGTGATAAGTCAGACTGATGCTCCGTCAGTCCTCGAAGCCTCTGTACATAACCATGTCTATGTAAATAGCTTTAGTGAGACTGCATAAGAGTTCATTCATGAAGTATTACTACTTCAAGTGAAGGACCTGCATTATTGATTGTTGTGTGTATATAGCTACATAGCAAGGTTCACCCATGATAGTTCTGCTTATAACTCTTTTAAGGACATCATAGAAAAATAACAATTGAAAATACAGTTTGATCGAAACTTTGGGGAATCAAAGCCTTCATATTATATGTTCCTTGAATTAGAGAGATCTCTTACCATATCAAAGACAAATGATCAACATTATATGTTTCTTGAATCAGAGATCTCTTACAATATTAAACACGAATAATCTATTTCTGATAATCTCACAAGTCACAATGCAGCCATTTATCCCCGACCAAAAAAAATAAAAATAAAATAAATAAATGCAGCCACTTATCGTATCGAGCTGTTCCTGCATCATTTTATTATTCAGGGCTCATGAGTAGTGGATCAATGGAAATATTGGAGACACTTGGGAGATGTAAGATGATAGGTAAATCTTATCATCCTGAGAAAAACTCCCCACATAATAAGCTGTAGCAACACCAACTATTGCACCAGCTCCCATTCCCTTTCCAGCAAACCCTGTTCCAGGCCTTGCATATCCTCTTCCCCCTCCTCCTATTGCTCCTCCAGCTGATGATGATGCAATGTCCAAAGCAGATATAAGAATCGAGATTGAAAGACATTAACATAAAGTCAGGAATCTGAATCCCTTGTCTCAGTTCCATTATTATATTTTGTAAGAGTTAAACAAACATAGAACTTAAATTTATAGTCAGATAATGAGCAAGTCTGGGAAGTATGAAGCAATGGCAAAATGAACACACCTTTGTGTAGTGTCTCTTATCTACTATATAGCCTTTGACATAAAAGTACCCCATGCCATTATAAGCTGATTACAGTCCTCCTTTTGCTGCAAGTGTAAGATATTCAAGGGCCTTTTTATAATTCCTCTCAACACCAGCTCCACGAGCATATATCTCACCCATAAGTTCTATCGACATCGGCTGTCCTTTCTCTACAGCCTTCGAATACCAGTACAACGCTTGAGTGTGATCCCACCTTAATCGTCTCAAACCAAAGTACTGAGATAGTCTGATTCTGTACATTGCTGCAGTATTCCCTTTTTGTGCATGATACTCCAATATCTGAAAATCCTCATCATCCTCTTCACGAGATTTCCTTAGCGCATCTTTATTCTCCTCTGTTCGATGAGAATAGTAATGAGAATGTCATCCAAGTCCAAGTCCCACTTCTTCAACGATAACATGGTTGATGATAAGTTCATAGGTGCAATGATAAGATCATCCGAGACGATGAACGATGCCTCTCTCTCTTCACAAACCCACTACACATTCCACTTTCAACATTTTTGTCACAACTTGGATCCATGGCTTTAAGATAGCAGTTTTGAGTTTTTATATTCACTAACTGATATGTCTCACGTTCCCAGTAATAAACATCAAGCAGAGGTCTCTGAAACTTATAATACCAAGGAGGCCAACGTACACAAGCCAAGGCGTTTCGTCCTATGCTAGAGCTCAAAATCTTAAAGCTTTCACACAAGTTACCAATGCATCCTAACGCGAGATTGCTAGACCTTGAGAACTTTTTTAGAGATTAATAAACATGTCATCAATAAACATGATTAACAAAATAAGAACACCAAAACATTAAACCATAGAATCGTGAACACATTCTCTGTTCCTTTGCGAAAACATGAGTTTGGCAAGAACGACGTTTCATTGACATATCAGTCACGGATTTAAGAACTATGATCTAAAACCCATTAGCATTAAGTAATGATTTCTTAATTATCTCTGGGAAACAGATTCGAACCTCCGAGGCACTACTCATCCTATGACGGATGATCATATCATACCATTCATCAATTTCCTCTTCGACAATCGAAGTGCATAAACCTAAATTTTTGATCTATTCATCGTTTTGATAATTTTGAAAGAGTACTCTTCATATTTGATGACGATTATTTCAAAATTTCACTTATTGTTAAGCAAATCCTTGTAGGTTTATTATCTCTGAAATTGGGTGATTTCTCTAGCAAAAGATTGTTCTCTGGAGAAATCCCTTTCTATTTTCCAATGACGTGTTCCCTTGCTTTCCTATTTTGTTGGAGAGAGGTGCCTAATCACATGTCATAAACTTTAACAAAGGAATTGCTAAGAACTTGACACATAGGACAATCACAAAGTGTATTCCCTAATAATTAGTATATATATATATATATATCCCCTATATTGATTTCAAAATCACAATATATAATAATAATAGTCTAAACAACACAAAAACATAGTATGATTACTCAAAAAATTTCTAAAAAACAATAAAAACATAATTTGTATGCCCGTACGGTTTTTAACCAAGAAATGTATTTTAAGAGTTTTTACAAAATTATTGTTATAATAATAGTTTTCCTGAGTTTGGTTACATAAGTTATTAAAAATAATCCGACATATATTGAGATCACGATTTCTGTATTAAAAACATATTATGGAATATTAAAAAAGAGTGTGACATATATTGAGATCAGAATTACTCCAACTTTTCCTAAAAAACAATAAAAACATATTATGTATGTCCATACACTTTTAAACCAATAAATGTATTTAAAGATTTTTTACAAATTATTTTTATAATATTAGTTTTACTGAGTTTGATTACCTAAGTTATTAATAAGAGTCTGGCATATATTGAGATCACAATTTATATATGGAGTAAAGTCCGACATATTTTGTGCCCTGACATATATTGAGATCGTGAATTCTCTTGAACATGTAACCATACTGGATGCAGTTTATGGATACCAAAGTGAAATCCATCGGTTCATTTGTTGACTCAATGACCGGTTAGAGTAATTATGGTGGTTTGGAGTTTGGTTCGGGGATCCTAAACCGGTCTTTCCTAAGCAAAGTGTCACAATTCAGTTCTACAATGGAATAAAGTTTTGTTCGAATTGGTCTAGTTATAAGAAAAAAATTAGCTACAAGAAAAAATACAATTCACTTTGTATTCAATTTGATTTTGGTTTTAAATCAGTTAAAAGAAGAAAATTAGCGAACATGAATTATTAGAAATGAATTGTAGTAAACGATATATCATTCTAATATATATATATATATATATATATCTTTTAAAAAATTTTGAGTTGAATATCCATCAATTTAATTTAGAGTCAATTGTATGACCCTATTTGGTGTGTAAATTAGGTAATTGACCTAAAAAATTCAGAATTAAATGACATATGACTTTTAACTGGTTAATTACCTTGATATCCTACTTAAGCTGTCTCAGATTTGGCATGAGTCTGAAAATAGGTCTGAGACTCAAGTTGCATCTGACATAATGTGGGGTATCGAGACAAAGTGACAGAAAAGAAACTGTTGGATAATAGGGTGCACCATGTCTATATATTATGTCAGTTCGATGAAAAGTCCACCATTGTTAGAAAAAAAAACTTAAATAAAACATATGGTAATCTTTTTTGTTAAAAAGAACAAACTTTTGTCTACAAACATTGTGTGTCACAGTTAGAGCTGATAATGTAGAGGTCTGCCAAGGTCGTCGGAGAGGTAAGAACGTTGGTGGAGGATCAAACATTGGCGGTAACGAGATACAAGGAGATGTAGCAAATGAGTTTAGTGGATAGAAGTTGTCAGTTTATTTTCTCTTTCAATTGGTAATTGTTATTGTTATGGATACAGTCTTGTGTTATTATGCATACCTTTAGTAACTGTCTACAAAAATTATTATTCATCTATTGAATTTACAATACTAAGTGTCTATAACTGCAATGTGGACGACATAAGGACGCCAAGCCAACTAATATCCCTATCAAAATCAGAAACCACAGAAATAATCCAGTTAACCATAATTTCTAATGTGTGAAAACAGACAAGTGTTAGACATATATAAAATATTGTAGACAATAACATGGTTTAATAGAAGAGTATATTGATTTATATACACATTGTCCATCATTCAAAAACATCTTGTATGAATGTGCTTACCTGGTAAACATAACTAAATAATGTTAATCAATTACAATGTGGTAGGCATATACAACAACTAGTACCTATTTGTATAGCTAATTAGATGTCTATTTTGGATTGTATACTACACTATAAATGACTTATCGACATATTGACATTGTATACGGATATAAGGGATCTTCTCCATCATCTGGCCAACTAATAACTTCTTCAGAATCCGTTTCATCAGGAATATCAGAGTCTACCACAATCTGTAATGAGTGGATAAAGATACCGTTAGACATGTATTAAAAAATGTAGACAGTAACATTGATTAGTATATGCGTGTATTAGGTCACAGACGCACACATCCATGAATCACACAAAAATCAAATTAGCATATGCCCATATTTGGTAAACAAAAGACTGAGGTTAATCAGATATAATGTGTTAGACATATACATAAACAAGCACCTATATGTGTAGTATCTTATATGTATTCTATGGTCTGTACCTCTATATACTGCAACAATATTGACTTGACTATATGCGAACATGGAGATGTATACATCGCCGTGTAGATGGTCAAAATATTTTATGGACGTATATTGGGGTTATCAGACATGTTACTACAAGGAAAAGACTATAGCACATGGAACATAAATTAACTTACATCTTCCTTCTTGTCAATCTCTGTTGTGTGACCAAGGTGAACTTGATACATGGGTGGGATCTGGACATCAGATTCGATGTGGCACACATAATCACCTCCGTCTGTAGCCTCTTTCGTCCGTCCTCTTCGAGTGTGGCTAAAAGTGAACTTGATTCTTCGGGGGGCTTTATGCATTAGGTTTCGATGTTGCACACATAAGAATATGGTCTTCAGCCTTCGACATCAACACAATCTTATCCAAAAAGGGACCAAAGAACGTGGTCTTCAATATCTCATGTCGTTCTCCTCAAGTGTGGTAAGCATTCACCGTGTGTCAAATCGGGAATACTGCAGTCGATCACAACCTGTAATGAGTGGATACAAATGTACTGTTAGACATGTATTAAAAATGTAAACAGTAACACTGATTAGTAATTGGTTCCTGAAACATTGATAGAGACACAAGTTTAAGCAGAGAAAGATGAAGACGAGGACGATAATTGATAAGAGAAAGATGGAGAAGAGGAGATACAAATGTTGTTAGACTGATACATTATATTGAAACCGTATCTTGAATATGCTAAACAGGTACCGTCAATCTCCCTTGTGTGTCCATGATGTATTTGATTCTTTTGGGAACTCTCTGAATCCATTTTTCCAACAGGCTCTTCACCTTTGGGGAACATACGCGGTGGGAGATCGAACCTGGTAATATGAAACATAGCAAAGTTGATTGAAGCAGCTAATTGAAATCCCAAATTGAGATCGTAACCAATAAATCCATAAAACCATGGAGATTATGAGATGGAGGAAGAATCAAAGAGAACTAAAACACTAACTTAGAATTTGGTTTTGAAAATTAATCAAAGCTCACTTGGTTTAATTTAGTTGAAGAACACTTGAATCTCCCAAAAACTGAAAAAGAGAAAACTTGCACTCACTCCTATAACCGAGACAGAAGAACCTCGACAACCACCGCATCCATGGGTCTGTAAGTAAATATATTGCCATGAACTCTATCTTCTTCTTTTTTGCTCGAAAAAACTTTTTCTCCCCCAATCTCTAAACTCCTTCTCCCCCGATCTCTCTGAATTTTTTTTTAGTTTTGTTTTCTTTTCTGAAACCATTTAATTATTTCTCTCTCACTAAAATGTTTTATCCAGTGGATAATGTGGAACGCATATGTCAGATTGCATATCTCTGCATAAACTTCTTTTAATCAGTAAGAGCAAAATTGTCACAAATCCCATGACAGCAATTAAATAAAATTCAAGGTTATACACCCAATTTTTATGTGTTTTAGGATCACTGAACCCAATTTTTCTTTAATTTATTATATAAATTATTGTCAGAAATTCTTATAAATTCACTAATATTTATTGATATAAAATAGTAATTATAATCTATATTTTGCATAATCTTTTTGTCATTAATTTTTAAATTCAGAAAATAAGTTTATTAATATTATTATAAAACATTGATTAAATTACTATTGATGGTGCGACAAAAAAAAAAAAATTACTATTGATGGATAAAGAATTTGTAGATGGTGATAAGGCCATCTCCAACAATAAACCTCATTTTGAGGGGAGTGAAACCTCAAAATGAGGATTTGAGGGTGTATTGTTCCAACAATGAAACTTCAAAAATATTATTAAAATATTATTAATTTACAATATAGTCCTTAATATTTATAAAAGTTACTAATAATGATAAAACATTCTCAAATAAATATGAAACATACATTTAATATATTATACAATGCACAATATTATATAATAAAAATTACATGGCAATAAAAATTACATATTTAATAACAAAACACACATAAACAATTTTTTGTGTACAAAATTACATATAAAATAGCAAATTAATTAAACATTATTTCCATAAAATTTCCTTTTTTGAACTTTGTTTTGATGTATTTTTT
>OVAP01003119.1:0-17461 GCA_900406295.1 Aurinia saxatilis
AAAACTAGATCAAAATGGATGTAAAACAACCATGAAAACAGTCCTAAAATGTAACATATCAATTGTTGAGATAATCTCGTGAGTCGTATGTGTTATGATGATCACCTCGTTCAAAACCTTAGCAAGGAAAACAACATGGGAAAAACATTTCCAGGGAAAAATAGTATGATCACGATGATCGTTTGATGAAAAATGTTCATTGTGGGTCCTTAGTTCTCGATGGAACTAAGTCATGTGCATGGATCCATGGGATGCGATGTTTCTAGGCGAGCTAAGTTGGCTCAGAGACTGAGATGTGAACAATCTTGCGGGCCATACTTGATACTTGCTCGCGGAATGAAATGTGAGAAATGTTGCGTGCCATACCTGAGACTTATCCCGCGGACGTTGAAGAGAGACTTGTCCTGCGGGCCATGGTAGAGACTTGGCCCGCGGTTGGTTCGGAGAAGGTTGTCCCGCGGGCCAGAGTGAGACTTGGCTCGCGGACAATGCGGTAAGACTTGTCCCACGGGCCATGGTATAGACTTGGCGCGCGGATGAAGATGATGAGTATTTTTCCGGCCCGGACTATGGTAGAGAGTTGGCCCGCGGATGATCAAGGGAGAATTGTCCCGTGGGCCACGGTAGAGACTTGACCCGCGGATGATGGTCATGAACTTGTCCCGCGGGCCACAGTAAAGATATACAAAAACCTCCAAGGCTCCAAATCGGTTGTGGAAGGGAAAGGTAAGAGCTATACATAAAGTGTAAAGTATGAACAATCATATAACGGTGAAAATTCATAATTTTTCTATGCTATATGAACTAATAATGAAAAAATGGTGGAAAGTTCTGAGACCCAAATATTAAAATGATGTTGTTCTATGCTATAATGGGCTAGCATCTCAATGCTCTTCTTTTGCTACATGCCTACAGGACGTTTATCTTTTGTAAAGCAATTTTACATATAATAGCTGAGTTTTTCTCCTCTTAATGATCAAAATTTCTCTTAAACTATCCACATCAACACATGTATTTAAATATTCATTTAATTAATGATTGATATTTTTCACATATATTAAAATAATTGAAAATAATAAAATAAATACAATATAGATATATATATATATTTGTTTATGTGTTCTAGAAATAAATGGATATAAACGTAAAAATTTGGATAATTTTTTTTTTAAAATTTAAGAGATTTTATATAAATCACAAAATTATAGAAGAGATTATATATATATGTATATATATATATATAGTATTCATCTAAGTAAGAAAAAAAAATACTCTATTAATTACTCACACTCTCAAGTTACTGAAGTTTGTATAATTAGAAGCCGATATTGTCACAACTATTTTCGTTGTAATATATTATAAATTTGGATTCTTAAAGATTTAAAGTTTTAAACATTGTGAAAGATATATAGAATTTTGTGAAACATGATTCTCAATTTGTTCTCACATGATCTACAAATAAGACACCTTAAACCTTAAAACACAACATTACTAAATATATTTTCTTAAAAACCCATAGAATTTTGTGAAACATGATTCTCAATTTGTTCTTATATTATCTACAAATAAGACACTTTAAACCTTAAAACACGTGGAAACCCCTTAGCCTATTGGTTAAGAGTTTAAAGGCTTATGCACCAAGTCTGCGGTTCGAACCCAGATCATTGTTAAAAAAAAAAACTTTGAATTAGTTAACACCCTAAACATCCCTAGTTTAGTACAACCATTAGAGAACAAAATAAAGATTCTTCAAAAAATTAGGCTCCATTGTTGGTCATCATGGTCTTGAGTTCTTCAAAATTAACGCAACCATTTTCCATCCACTTTGCATTCACTTTGTGCCCATGTATATAAATGTAAATGTGTATATATATATATAGTAAAATACTAACATATGATCTGAAAACAACTTTCTTAGTCCTCCATTATTGTCTGGTCCACGATCTATCCTAGCAAAAGAGAGAAAGAAAAAAATTTTAAAATGCATGCAAAACTTACCAACTCGTGACTCAGAAACTTGACCAACTCGTGATCTCTGTTTTAATAGAAACTCCTGACATTTAACAAACAATATATATCAAAGTTTTGACCTGAACATAATTTATGTAACTATACCCAAAAAAAACAGAACTATAAAAACACAAATTTAGAGGTTTAGTGACTGTATCTCTATTATATAGACAAAGAACAAAAAAGAAGAAGCTATACAATTGCTTTACAAAAAAGAAGAAGAAGATACAACTTTGAAACAACCACCTCCTTCACGACTTTCACCATTGAGTGAAGCTCCTTTGTCGAGATCCACTGTTCGAGTAGAGAGCAACGAATTTTGTAGGCAAAAGCTCTTAAACCTGTATACATGAAAACAAAAAATAAATTAGTGAATTGTAGCGTAGTATAGAGCTTCATATCTATACGCTAAGGGAAGCCCTAATCACATTTTTATTATTAATGAGTAAATTTTAAAAAGAAAAAATTGGTGAATAGGGTAGTTTTTAAGTTTGTAATTTGCTAAAAGGGTAGTTTTGAGATTTTTGCTGAATGGGTAGTTTTGATCTAATAAAATGACATTATTAGCCTTGAATTGATAACAATAATTTTTGGTTAAATATCAAACTAAACCAAAACTAAATAAATCAAACCAACAGTAAAAAACCAAATAATTTTATCAACACACGATAAAAAAAAGTTTTTTTTTGTTTTTTCCCAAATCTTCGATCTAGGGTTCTTGTTTCCCCCAATTCTGATTTTGCTTCTCGTTTCGATCCAATTGCTTCCGGTTTACAAATCTCCCTCCGATTCAGAGTTCGTTCACCGATCAGTATTCTCTGATTCCGCTGATTATAGGTTAGTGATTATAATCTCTCGTTTACAGGTCTTGTGCCATATATATATATATATAATATCCAGTAGTAGAGAAGATTTCAATGGTATGTGTTTTGTTTCCTATTTTCAGTGTCGTGAATGTGTTTGTTCAGGAATCAAGTGGGTTTAGGTAGATGAATTTGGGATAAAAGAATCGTGAGTGTATTGTTTATTAATATTCCGTAAACACAATTCTCAATGCTTGTATCTTCGTGGCTTGGGAATCAATTGGATTTTGAGGCTATCAGATTATTTGTGAGTGTATAGTTTGTGTCAGATTATTATAGTATTTATGTTTTTTATTCGTGTGATTATAGTATGGCTTCTTACAATAATCAGTAAGCACAATTCATTAGAGCTGTGAAACAAGTTATTAGAGTATATAATTCTACAGGTTTCACCAATGGATGTTTTCCCCGGAATGAGTCATATATTCTTAATTTTACGAGCAATTGGTTTTGACTTTTTGTTTCATTTTTGCTATACAACAGTAAGGATGGAGATAGAAGACCAATTATGTGATCCAAATCTTCCTCATAGATTGTTCGCAAAGGATTGTCTCCCACTTGATGGAATGATGAACGTCTACACAAAGATTGAGTATCTCTCCATTATTGTGTCTCAGCTATACAACACTACTGAATTTGAAACATTGCGCAACTCTTGTTTTGGGAAGCTTTTTGATTTACCAGTACCTAGATGCCTAATTCGGGGAAGCTGGTTCACTCCTTGCTTTGTCGTCAACTTGTCACCAAAAATAAACATGAGCTGTGGTTTGTTTTTGGAGGACATCCGTTGAAGTTTTCACTGAGGGAATTTGGAATCATTACTGGTCTCCCTTGTGGCCAATTCCCCTTGCCCTTGCCCCTGCCCAACGAGGGGCCTTCATATTGGACTGAATTATTTGGTGAGACAGACAATGTGACAGTTTCTAATCTTGTGAATATGTTCACAGATGAAAAAGAGATGCTTGAATGGAAGAAGTTGTGGATTGCACTTCTTATTATTGTTGATGATGTTATTGTATGCAACTCTAAAAACGGGAAGATTACTGCAAAGTATGTTCAGATGTTGAAAGAGTTGGATTCATTCTTTGACTATCCATGGGGTCGAGAATCATTCAATGCAACACTTCCTAGAATGACTGTTGTTGATAGTAAGCATAAGACCACTGATCGGTACACTTGTTTGAAACAGAGATTACTACAACAAACGACTGATTGTTATGGATTTCCTCTGGCGTTGCAACTGATTGCTCTTCGGTCGATACCCTTATTAGAGGCGAAGCTACCAAACCCCAATGACTTAAGGACTTTCACTGAAATGTCTTATGGGGATTTAGGAAACAACCCTGTAATACTCCTTCAGAGAGATATTCTACAAATTGAGAAGAATGAAAACGTAAGTCCTATTTGTACCAATTTTTTATTTTATTCTTTTTGTCTTATTTTTAGTATCAAAATAATCTATTTACAAATTTCTTTTTTTTTTTGGTACAGTTAACGGTTTCTCCAATCATCAACGATGATGAATCTCATGATAGCTCCAACTACGGATGGGATGACGAAATTGAAGACACGCAAATTGATTATTTGGAGCAGCTTATAAAGGATGGACATCAGTTTCAACCTCATGAATGGCCAGAAGATGATGCATGAAAACAACTATGTCCAAACAAACAAAACCCGAAGACAACCATACGACCTACTAAACGAGCCATAGTAACATCATCGAAGGAAAATACAAGCGCCGAATTTGATGAATTGGACATAATGGGAAATTTACATTCAAAAAACAATAATACCTAAAAACTAATAACAAACTCAAAACTATCTAAAAACTAATTAGAAACTCAAAACTACCCTATTGCCTAAAATTCCCTTTAAAAAATATCCGGAATTTAAGATAACAATCCTAACAAATTAGGATACAAAAATTGTAAAAATGAAAGAAAATATATCAAATTGTTTTGAATTAATTGTACATAATAAAAATTAAAACCTTCCAATCTGTTTTAAATATTTATTTCCTTACTCGAAATTTGTATTAATATTTTGAAATTAAAAAATCAGTTGTGATAATATCTAAAGATATCTTCAAAATCTTCTAATAATTAAAAACAAAAGTTTAAACAGATGAACTATTAAAATTGGACAATTATTTTCAGAAATACATAATTAATTAATACGTATTAAAAACAAATTAACATCTTTAGATTTTTATTATGTACAATTCCTTAATTCGAAAATACTTCTTAATATTTTAAAATAAACAAGTCAATTAGGGTAATACTTAAAATAATAAATTAAAATACTTTATTAATTAAAATCGGCCAATTATTAATTAAAATCGGAGGACTGAATTTTTGGATTTTTGATGGTCGACCACGTATCCTGATACCGTGGCAGAGAACTTATGACACTTCTCTTCGGGTGTCAGATCTCCTTATCCCGGGTACTGACACTTGGAATGAGGAACTATTACAGCAGCTATTCTACGATGATGACCAAGCTCGAATACGGAAAGTAAAGACCTCCCGGGTTCTTAGGGATGGTTTTTACTGGGGTTACTCGACGTCTGGTTCATATACGGTGAAGAGTGGCTACAAATTGCTTACGGATACAGAGGGTGCAATGGCTAACCCCCTTCCCCCTCTAGAGAAAGCTCTATGGAGCAAAATCTGGAAGGCCAAGGCTCCACAAAAAATAAAGCATTTTCTCTGGAAGTGTTTATCGGGTGCGATGGCTGTTAAGGATCGTCTGCGCTCACGGGGAATGCATGTGGACCCTATATGCCCAGCATGTGGGGGGAGCCAATGAAACTATATCACATGTGATTTTTCATTGCCCTCGTGCTATGGAGGTGTGGGATTTATCAGGTCTTGATACTCCACCTAATGGGTTTTCCCCACTCGCGATGTTCTTAAATATCCATTATCTTATCAATCATCCTCCTCAAGGTGAGGTAGATGTCTCTTATCCATGGGTATTATGGCAGATATGGAAAGCAAGAAATGCCCTTGTTTTTTTAGCAAAATGTATGGACAGCGAACCTTATTCTTCAACGTGCTAAAGATGATTTCCAGGAATGGTCGGTATCGCGTGAGGCCGTGCCGCCTGAGCCGGTTGGAGTTTCTAAGTGGCAAAAACCGATAGACCCCATGGTCAAATGCAATATTGCGACTTCATGGCTACATCCTACTCGCCTTTGTGGGACTGGGTGGATTGTACGCAATAATCATGGAACCCCGCTTCTACATGGGAGGAACGCTTTTGCAAGTGTGGCGTCCAAACTACAGGCAGCCCTTGAAGGCTTTATATGGGCAGCCACTTGTTTGGCTGATTTGCATGTGCAACATATTGTTTTTGAATCTTCGGATCATCAACTAGTGGACGCTTTAACGCATCCAACGCAATTTCCAGTGGTTAGATCTTTGTTGGGTAGGGCATTTTTAGCACTCCGCTCCATCTCTGGTTGGTCCCTCTTAGTTTCATATCACACCGCAAAACAAGTAGTGACCAGCATAGCAACAAGTGTAACAAGAGAGCACCGTTATCAATCTTACATTGCTAGGAATGGCCCGTCTTGGTTACACCAACGTTTAGAGTTGGAATCTTTGGACTAGTTATTTTGTACACTTTTGTTACCTATCTATTGGTTTGGTGACATCGCTCCTTTTGTATGGCCTGTGGCCACTCCTTTTCCTTAATAAAATCACTTCGAGACAAAAAAAAAATAATTTGGAAAAAAATAATTAATACAAATCCAAAGGATATCTACAAAATCTTTTATTAATAAAAAACGAAAATTTAAATCAGAGTATTAATAAAATCAGCTAAATTTTCAATTAAAATCGGATACTTATTTTTTTTGAAAGAAATATTAAATACAAATGGAGAATTAAATAAATCAAGAAAAGCTAAAAAAATGTGGGGCTGACACCTCAGCAAAAAAAGGTTCTCCCTTAATATAAAGAAGATAATTGTATTTTGGATATTTTCAGGTACCCGTCTGGATATCGGTTCGGTTCGGGTACGGGTTCAATTTTTTTGATATAGGATTTTAGCACCCGTTCAGGTATTTTATAGGTTTGGGTTCGGGTTCGGATCCATTTTTTCGGGTCGGGTTCGGTTCGGTACTTCGGATCCGGATAATTTGCCCAGGCCTAGAATCTCTTGGCATCTGAAGAAAACAGCAATATATCCTAAGCTATGGGCCTACTTCATCTTAACCAATTATGTGGGGTAACTTAGTTAACTAAACTTGGGTTTACAAGACTCGGCCACAAGCTCTGTAAAACTTTTATTTCTTGTTTTAATTTGAATATCCAATTACAAATTTTTTTTTCATAAACCCATAAGCTAAAAACAAAAAAAAACTGAAACATCAACACAACATCAAATTATTTAGAGCACATAACACATGAAATCAATTAGTACACATTAGCAAAATACGAAAGGATTTGGGGAAAGAAGAAAAATAAACTCAAAGATATAGAAGACTACTTACTTGCTTGATAGAAACATGGATTTCAATGGAGAATTGAGTGTTAGAGATGGAGTTAAGAAGAGAACCAAGCTCTGGTAGAATTTTACAGGAGATATTGTTATATCAAAAAACCCATAAGCAGAGAGTTTGGAGAAACAAACAAAAACAAAAAGAAGATCCAAAATGTTTTCGTCTTACGCTTGATGAAGACTTGTGAGATTTAAAATTGATTCGGATGATTGATAATCTCACTTACCTAAATTAGGGTTTGATTGATGAATTGGGGATTTTTAGAAAAATAGGGGTTTTAAGGGGCATTTCCAAAGACAAATCTTACGAACATCGTTTGTGTCATTTTGATACTAAAAATATGTCGTTTTTAATATTAAAAAAAATGCATCGTTTTGTTTAACGATATTGTATATGGAGGGTTTAATTCATTAACGGATATTAACTTGGAATTTTTTACGTTAAATTAATAGTTGAGGGTTTTTTACCCAAACCATCTTTTGTTGAAGGGTTTTTACATTAAAACACTTATCAATTATATAAAAGAGGAAAGACATTCTCCATGGGAATGACATGTGGTTCTCTATGATAATGACACATGTCCTAGCTATCTTAAAATTAAATGACAACTTAATTAATATGTAATAATTTAATTAATTAATCAATTATATAAAAGAGGAAAGACATTCTCCATGGGAATGACATGTGGTTCTCTATGAGAATGACACATGTCGTAGCTATCTTAAAATTAAATGACAACTTAATTAATAAATAATAATTTAATTAATTAATGACATCTAAATAATGATAATTTAACTAATTAATACTCCCTCCGTTTCTTAAAGAGTGTCGTTCTAGAGATTTTTTATTGTTTCACAAAGAGTGTCGTTGTGTATTTTCAATGCAAGTTTTTACATTAATTCTCTAATTTGACCTCAAGTTTAATGAAGAATATTAACAGTCAATTGACTTTTTAGGGGTATAATCGAATTTTTATTATGTTTTCTTAATCTGTGTGAAAATTGTTAAAATGACACTCTTTGTGAAACAGAGGGAGTAACATTTAAATAATGATAATTTAATTAATGAATGACATTTAAATAAATTAACATATATATATATATAAATTTTTTTTCCAGCAAGCCATATTTGAACAGAATTATAAGAATTGTTGCAAAATTAAAACACAATTAAGATATAGATATCAGTGGGACGGTGCATGTAACTAATTTAAATTGTCCTCAACTTTAAGGTATTGAATAGTAACACACAAAAATAGCAATGGTTGCAGGGTTTATGAGACTAGAAAAATATTTAACGAATAAAACCCGTGAAAATGAAGAAGAGAAGTTTAATGACAACCCGACTCCAGTAGCCCCTCTCTCCTCTTCACTAATTAATTTCACCGGTAAGACTCCCCTCCCTGAAATGATTTCCAAATCATGGAGTAGCCGTTTCCTTTGATTATTGAAACCCCAATTATAGACTCTTAATTTCTGCTCATAGTTTTATTTTCCCAGTACTATAAATTATGCACCGTCCGTCATAACCCCACATCCCCTTGAAAATCAAACAAAAACCGTTTTTATAATGAATTTACGGTGGTGCGTGTCTTCGCTCTCTTTAACATATGTCCTAACACGGCGGAGGTTCAGATAGATTTGTTTATTTTAATGCTCATTGGTAAGAAGAAGAAGACAAAGAATCAAGAGATTGTAGAAGGTGAAGCAACATCATCGAGACACGAGAGGAAAAGCAGTGTCGCCTTCAAAATCATAGAAGAACTAATTCATGAATCTAAAGATGTTTCTTTATCGACAAAACATGTGGTGGAAGAAGAGAAAGAAGTGGTTACGATAAGAGATGTGGTGTTTAAGAACGAGAAGAGTAAAAGCGGCAAACTGAAATTGAATATAGTGACGAAGAAGTTGAGGAGTTACAAGAAGAAGATGAAGATGATGAAGATCTAAAAGGGAGAAGAAAAATAAGATATAGAGATGGGGATGAAGAATAAGGGTATGTTACGGAAGTTTCGAGTTTGTATTATGAGGATAGAGTGGAGAGTGAGTATTATGAAGGAGATAATGTAAGTTCGAATCCGCCATTGTCAGAAAGTTGTTGTGAAGAAGAGATTGAAGGAGGAAGAGATAGGGAAGGGGATATGACGAAAGTGACTGGTCTGATTGTGATTGTTCTTGCTAGATCGTTAAGTGGGAAAGTGTCTGATATAGGTCGGACATTGTCTTCGTGTCTGATTCTCACACTTTTATGCTCAAAACCTGTGCAAGATCACATAGCACCCATTTTTCATACGTATTGCACCAGCGACGANGTCGGACATTGTCTTCGTGTCTGATTTTCACACTTATACGCTCAAAACCTGTGCAAGATCACATAGCACCCGTTTTTCATACGTATTGCACCAGCGACGAGACATTGGTGCTTCAATAGATAGTGAAAATTTCAGAAGCCTACCACCTTCAAGCGCTCGCAAACACCAATCTCAAACTTCTAGGTTTAACCTTTGATAAACCCTATATATGTTTCTTTGTTAATACATACATGTTTTTCATCATTCCTCATGACCTGAATTTAATTTAATCTTTATATGCCAAACAACACTTTTTGAAAACATAACAAAGTGTTTTTTATCTATTTTTAATAATAAAGTTGTCTATTTTATAAAATGCAAAAGAATTAAAAAATAGTCGACAATTTTTAAAAAAAAAAGAATTAGAAAATATTACTTAGCACTTACACCAATGGGTTTGTGGATTGAGATGATTTTCTTAATCATTTGTTTAATCTAAATGTTGAATAAAGCTAACTATTTTATGTTGCACAGTCAAAGATCGTATACAAAAGTGAAACCAAAGCCGAGTGAATGGCCTTTTATGGACACGATTAGGGCTGGGCATAATACCCGGATCCGAAGACCCGAACCGACCGACCCAAAAATTGGAACCGAACCCGAACCGAAACCGACAAAATATCCGAACGGGTTTTAAATTTCTATACCCGAAGAATCGAACCCGCATGGAACCGAACCGAGAACCGAACGGGTACCCGAAAATACTCAAAATACAATTATACACCTAAACTATTAACTATATATAAAGTTAATATAACATATTAATCCAGAATTAAAATTATAAGTTTGGAGATATTAGTTGTTTTAAAATCAAAGTAATTGAAATATCAAAATATAACTAAAATATACAAAGTTATTAGATATATTTATCAAAATTTAACCAAAAAAATATTCAATTTAAACCAATTTTTATGATTTTTTTTACCATTGAAACAAAATCAAACCCGAACTGTAGCTATTTTTGGTTTAAAATGTTGAAAAAATTCAGGTATTTTGGGACCCGAATCAAACCCCAACTGGACCCGAATTGTTTTCGGATGAAAACGGTACTTTGTTTCTGGAACCGAANAGGATGAATATGGTACTTTGTTTCTGGAACCGAACTGACCCGAACCGAAATTTTATAACACCCGATACCAATTTCCTATAAGCAAAGACCCGACCCGAATGAAACCGATCCGAACCCGAACGGGTACCCGAATGCCCAGCCCTAAACACGAAGATTGATATATTCTTGCGGTATCTAACGGTTAATAGTGAGTGGAGTGTTTGGTTTGCGGACCCTTTAGCCAATAAGAGTGCATATTCAATTGCTCTAAGTGCAGTACAAAATTACAGAGTTCATTCGTTTGTGGAGAGAGAACATCCCGGATGGTTACAAAACCTTTCTATATAATAACTAAATGTTGGGTATTTGACCTTGAAGACTAACCGATGTGGGGTGTTTATGATTCTGAACACAAATCGATGCAAGGTGTCTGTTGATGTTGAACATAAACCGATGTAGGGTGATTGTCATGTCGAAGATAAATTGATGCGGGTGTCTGGGTTGTTCAAGGTAAACAAAATGCATATTTTCCTTTTTAAGTTTTGCTTGGATGCTACGTTTGGGTTTTCGAATTTAGGTTTCTTTCTCTTGAAATTATTGTAGTTCCCTTGTTATTCATTTCATAAATAAAATCTGAGGAAAAAATAATTTTTTAAAACAGCATTTACATAACAAAAGGAACAACTATAACAATCGCCAAATTAGCATATTATAAACCTAAAAAAAATACAAAGAAAATAAATAAATATATATATATAGTTCATACAATACATTAACAAACACCCGCGCATAGCGCGGGTTCTCATCTAGTTTTAACTAACAGAGATTCATCTAAATAGATAGATAGCCAGATAGGTAAACAACAAACATGTAATTAAAATATTGGACGCAAACCTGAAGAAAATTTAGTTGTGTGTTTCAACAGTTAGAATTTGATTTCATATGTCAATTTTTCCAATACAAGTGTTTTTCTTCAAGAAAAGTTTTAAAAGAACTCCACGGGTTTGCGTAATTTTGAAATAGTCTTCAAAATTGTATAATCTGTAGGATTGTATAATCTGTAGGATTGTATAATCCGTGTTTGAATAACAATTTTGTGTTGGGGAATCATAATCGGTGTAATAGCAAAAACATGGTATACTACAAGCTTCATCACGTGACGAGGTGCATCGTTGCCGAGAGGTTTCAATCCAGTCAAAGTACTGGGATACTAGAATTTTAGTGGCTTTTTTATTACAATTGTCAAGTCAATAAAAACATTGCAGGTTACAAGCCTTATATACATGATTTTTGAATAAACCAAAATTAATCTAATAAACCGATTATATAAAAAGCATATATAAAAAACCAAATTACAAATTATAAAAAATATTTAACCTCATAGTATAGCACTAAAACTAGGATCCCTTATACTGCTTGTCTCTTTGTATTTCACCAACTTTATTTCTCTATATTTCACTGCAAACTTTATTTGTCTTTCAAGAGAACAAAACAAAATTAGTGTTCTTAAATATAGAATTAGTGTTTGCAAATCGCATTATAACTTAATATTAAATCAAATTTTGAATTTATTATTTTAACAATTTTTTTTTTTAAATGACAAATGTGTAAGTATTTAAAATCTAAAATAAAGAATTAGAAAATATGACTTAAATTGAGTTGCATATACTAAATGAATAATAAAAAATTATAATCATAATATTAAATCCTATATTTTCATTTGAATATTAATCCTTTTACCATAATATTTTAAAATTTTGTGTCCTATTCAGGGAAGGTTTCTAGAAGAAAAATAAGACAACTTTTAGTATTTTTAAAATATTTGATATTGTTTTCTTTCAGTAACTTATTTAAAGCACATGTTCCAAATAGCTGACTCCATTATATTTTGGATTGTCTTTTAATTCGTAACATGTAAACTGTAAGTTTTTTATTAAAATAAAAAAACTTTAAGTCTCTTCTTCTTGGTTGCATGATTCCTGCAAATGTGTCTGATAAATCACGGTTTATTGGAGTGGAGGTCGTAGAAATTCTAAACTCAAAAAAAAATCTTAAAAGATGTGTTTAATAAATCACGGTTAGTTGATATGAATTTGATGACGGACCATACAAGTCTAAAATATAATATTGTGCTAATATTTGGGTAGTTCAAAGTTTAGTACAAGAATCCATTTATTTATCAACCGAATAATTGTCGATTTGTTTATGGTATATATAGATATATATATATATATATATATATATATACACTCTTTCAAAAAAAAAACTATTATTCAGAATTATTAGTATTGATCATAAATTTTATTTTTTACTATAACCAATTTTATGTAAGTGTATAAGTTTATATGTTTTGGAGTCTAAATTTTTTCAAAAAAAAAATACTGACTGTATAGTCCCCATATACACAGTTGTATACTTGTATATAGATCTATATGCTATACAGTGCTTTGTCGTACGTCTGGCGTGTTTAAGGACACTACGTACTAAAATGATATGGTCATTTACATATAATAACAAAATTATTTTATTTCAGTAATTAGAACAACTTTATATTACAAAACATGAATTAGATGTTATATTTTCCAATTTGATCAAATATAATAGATATTGGATAGTAATATCATTTTAGGTTTAAACAAACCTAATATAATGAATCACATCAAACAAAATTCAGAAAATAAAATTTTATACACAATAAATTTTTTAAATGTTAAAATTTTGAATTTGTTGATTATAATATTCGAATAAGTTTGAAGCACTAAAATAAATCAAAAGTCTCAAAAACATAAAATGATTTAGGTGATAGGGGGTGTACTTTTTACTTCGCTTCCCCTTGTGCCCCGTCACGGGTAAAAAGGACACGGGCCAATCATATTTTTAATGCACAATCATTTGACCATGTTAATTTGTTTTTACCGAGACCAGTCTTCTCACAGACAACTTTATGTCTCACTTTCAAGGGCTAAATCTTGAACACAGATAAAGATTCTTATTACAGATAAATATAGAAAGGTAAAACGAAAAATCTTGTCTACAGATAATATTCGGTAATGTTTGTTAGATTAGAACAGTGGTTCACTTTGTCCTTTCATTGTTTTTGTCCCTTGCATCGTTTTTGTTACATTAACATTTTTTTTTTTAACTTTTGGCTGAACTATTATATACAAACACACCATAAATTAAAAGAGTACCGGATTTATTATATAGGCTCCGAATGGTGACAGTGGAATTAAGTACGGTTTGGTTTAGATAGCGAAAAATAATTGCGAAATAAGTGCGGTTAGCATAAAATAGTCTTAGACGTACTGTGGAATGATAATATCATGAATGGTGAAAATCATGCGGAATAACTGTGGAATAATTCACCATTCATTACCATAGTATTATAGAATTATGTATGATTTTACATGTGTAATTTATAATAAAAATATTGGTAGTCCGCACAAGGTGCGGACCAATCACCTAGTAATATATTAATAGAAAAGTAAGTTAAGTGATTTTGGCTCAGAAACTCTGATGTGTACATTATAAATTATTTTAGAAAATAATTATAAGGAAACATTCGTCTAAATAATTATAAAGAAACATTCATCGTCATTGGCTATTTTTTAGAGAATGATCGTGATCTTCATGCTCAAAAATCTCGGTATGTGTTTCTTTAAATCTCTAAATTGAAGAAAAGAGAGATCTATAGGATTTCGTTAGAGAAATAAAGTTGAACCTTCAACTTTATTTCTCTAACGAAATCCTATAGATCTCTCTTTTCAATTTTTTTTATTTGGTTAATATTTGAAAAAGTTAAATTTCTGGGTTTTGTCAAGTTCAACAATTCAACACGTCGATTTTCACGACTTCGGCAAGTTAAAAAGTTCATGGATACTGAGCAATGACATATTACAAGACTTCTTCAAACGTTATGTTGTGTTCGTTCTTGAAGATTGATCCCTTTGCTATCTTTGCTTATCTTGAAGATTCATCCATTTGCTAAGTATGCTATGTTTCCAGGCTCTGTTTAAGGGTTGTTTAAACAAAAGGTCGGAAGGTGTGAAGAAAAATGGCGTTCTGTAAGGTATAATCTTCTTGAGAAATCCCAATTTCTTCAAGATTTTTTTAGAAAAATGATTTAGGGTTCTTACCGTTCATCGAATATGAGTTTTGAGATCGAATAACTGTTTCTGTTTTTGTACGACTCAGTTGAGCTCGCCACCTTCTTTGTCATTTAATTAAAACATGATTAGGATCTCTCTGTTTCTCTCTGTTCCATATTTTCTATGTTCTCTTTGATCCTAAATTGCTCTCTCACTTTGATTAATTGTGTTTATTAATACATATAGCTATAGACAAAGTTGTGAGATGTTCTATGGAATCTGTAAAATTTGTTTCTTTCAATCAACAGGTGAGATGTTCTGATGTTCAAGCAAATGAATTTGGTGAACATACTGAATTTTCAGCCTTAAAATGCCTGGTATATTCTTCATATGCCTCTCTTTTAAATTATTCACCTTCCATAAGTACTTCTTTAAGTTGTGTGTACAATTAATAATTCCTTTCGCTTCCCTGCAAAAAATCACATAGAAGCTTTAAGTGCATAAATCACTAAGAAACATAATGGTTTTAAGCTTCTTGCAGTTGTCTCAAACATACTGGTACCAAAAATGATTAGACCGTACAAACTGGTGCAGTTGTCTCCAACATGTCTCTGTCTCTCCTTGTGTCAATGTATGTTTATCTTCGCAGGAGCTACGCGTGTGGTGGTATACGTACAGTTAGGAGCTTTTTAGAGAGGATGATTGTCTCTCTAGCTTCAAGGGTTTCATCCCTATCTTCTTCGTCTTCTCTCTGCTTGAGTCATACATGGATGCTTATCTTCACCGCCGAGGTCCTTTATCAGCTTTCCTCCGTTTGCTTTGTTTCACTAGAAAGAAAGGATCAGAATTTACCTCATTCAAAGTACGCTAAAGCATTTGCACTTTTGCAGGTAAATATATATTGATTCAAGAAGAGTTTTATATTCTCCATATTTGTATCCTTTAATCTTATAAAGAATTATTTCTTCTCCAAAGGACAAAACTTTCAGGTGTGATTTGATAAATCAGGCACACACTGATGGGGTTTGTTTGCAAGGAAAAGTATTCAAGAAGGAGAAATGGTATTTAGTTCATGTTGTACTATTCATATGATTATAATGGCTGAATTCGATCAATGAATTGCATTTTTAAGGACTTACTGGACTCTAATTCTATTTCATGAGCAGTCAGGGGAAGTGTTGCAGACTTGAGAGAGGCAAATTATCGTGGGGTGAAAGTCGGGAGAAGTGTTGCAGACTTGAGAGAGGCAAATTATCGTTTTCAAGGCAAAGATTGTTACGTAAGTCCATTTTCTTGCCTATACCAAACATTATATGCTGTCATCTAATGTTCAGCGTCAAATTTATACCTTACAACTAAAATTAATAATGTTTATCTCTTGTGCAGTGTATGCCTAATTGCTATGCACGTAGACTAACTATGGGTGATGGAGAAGAGACCAGAATCGTCCTCATTGCAAAGACTAATGTCTCAACTGGCCAAAAGCTTATGTAACACTTTGTTTTAACCTTTCTCTTCCCAAATGATTTTTCTTTCTCCAAGCCCATAAATTTAATCATGAATTCCCATTTCTCTACATGTATGATTATCTTTTCGAGGTTGATGAATCTGAAGATATCAAAGTGTATCGCCTTTGTAAAGCTCCAAACTGCCAAAAACTCGTGAACTGATTTAGAGCTTTTCAAGTAGAAACCATTCTTGCTTCGGTTCAAACTGACTACAGATTTGAACATTAACGGCAGCTGGAGGTTAACAGATTTTTTTGTTTTCTCGACGGCTGGTTCATATCGACTTCTTTCTGATTGATTTATTACTTTTCTCTATCTTATTTCACTATCATGTGTTGGTTTTTAGTTTTTCATGAGTACGTCATTTATTTGAAAAGGAAAACAAAAACTAAAATGCAAAACGAGCTTCAATCATAGTAAACAATATTTGAAGTTTATTATTCAAGATAGATATGCAAAATTTTACAAGTTTAAAGTGTTTGATACTTATTTGTATACGTTTTCGAGAACTATACGATAGAAAAAAAAAAACTTAAAATTTTGGATCTTTTTATTTGTCAAATTCTTCAATGTAAAACACGTCATTGATATTTTTAGATTAATTTGCATTACAGATTAATAATTAATTATGTTGATAATCTGAGCTGTTTAAAATTAATTACGTCAATTCAAGTGGTTTGTTGGTTAATAACGTTTGTGTGTTTATATATATTTTCATGTAGTCACTGTTAACCAAAAGTACAAGAAATGGCATAATAAATTTAAAAATATTAATATTGTAACATTAGAAAACAAATCCCCTAAACCAGATTAAAAATAAAAATAAAATAAAACAAAAAATAAAATATTTGGATAGGTTTGAAGCACTATAGATTAAAAATAAAATTAAAATCTTAAAAACATAATGTAATTTAGGTGATTGGCGGGTGTACTTTTTACTCCACATCCCCTTGTGCCCAAAGAAGACGGATCGATCATTCTTCTAATTCATATGTCGAAAACAAAGAAAGGGTTCACTTTATTCCTTCGTTGTTTTCATCTCTTGCTTCTTTTGCATTACATTTCTTTGATTTTAATCATTAGG
>OVAP01003120.1:332-17456 GCA_900406295.1 Aurinia saxatilis
CAAAAGCCATATGATTCACCATAGAAGATTGGAATGACTTGCTGCATTGTTATCTCCATGGCTCTGATACCATGTAGAACTTTGAACTCTTAAAGTCTTTGAAGGATCACACAACACAGATTTTACTCTGTTTTGCCTCTCACTGTGTTTCTTGGTAAACACTCAATGTATTCTTCTTCTTGGTATTGATCTATTTTTGTAAAACGAAAACCACACACTTTTATTAGATATAGACACAGTATTTATAGGTTTACATGACACACTTTCACTAAGGGACACGTCTCTAGAACACAACACAATATGGAGACTCACACACATGAGTGTAACTGTTTTGCAGTTACAAATCTGTTTGTATCTCTTTGTGTGATACGAATAGTTTATACAAAACCAGTTACTTAACAATATAATCTATGACTCTTCTAAACTGATAAAATATTATGAAGACTTGATCACATCCAACATATAAATCGCTAAACCCATCTCAACCGATTAACGTCTAACAAAATTTTGAAACAATCAGTCAATCATATAAATGTTTTGAAAATAGATATTTTAATACCCTGAAATCACATTGCCATGCATTCTCCGTTTAATTTCCAATATTTTTAGAAATCACTAGACCCATCTCAACCGATTGACATAGCGAAATTTTGAATCTTAATTTTATGTGTTTAATCCGTCTCTAAATATCTGTTCAAAATATATATATATATATATATATATATATAAACTACAAAAAACAATCACTCCTCGCTTCCTTATGTGCATATAAAATTTAAATTATGTGTAAATTAAAAATTTCCTACCACACACTCAACGGGACAACAACTATCAAATTTCCGACAAAAAAATTGAAAAAATGGAATAGATAAACAATTATTACACGTAAATATATAAAGATGAAAATTATGTTTGAAATTTAGTTGGGAAAAATAAAAAGAATAATTGAAAAATGGCGATGTTTGGTTGCACGAGTAGGAGCACCAAACAAAAATGGATATAAAATAGACTAAAAACCGAAAAGGAAATCAGTTCGTAAATTAGGTCCCCCCATCCTAACTTTACATTTTCATTGGTACAACACTCAACACTCCCATGTTAATTCACACCCCCAAAAATTATTATTAATCATCAGAACTCATAAATGAAATAAAGGAACCTTACTTTTGTATGATGATCAGTGTTTGATTCTTCTGCTTTTTTCTCCAAACCTTGTGGTGCTAGTTTAAGTGTGATGATGATAAACGCTTGTGATATTCCTTTGTAAGGCTTTATTTTGGAACTAATATCATCTCTTTAGTATAAGTTCTCTGTGGATAAAATGTCACATGCATCTTTCTTCTTATTTAGGGAGATAGATTATTTCACTAATTATTTAAGATAATATCCAAAACAGTGATTAAGATCTATTCTTTTAAATGTGTGTATATATATGTTGTATATTTCCATTCTCCTTTACTACTCAAATACTTCATAACCATAACAAAAAGAAAACAACTACAACAACAAATATAATTTATAAGTCCAACAAATTATTTAACACAATAGTACTCAGCGTGATAGATAATTATTGAATAGTAATAACAAAACGAGTTTAGAGTACAATCGTTTTTTCTAATATTGATTGGATTACACAACTAACCGATTCATTAGCCTAATTACTCCATAATACATGAACTCGATATTGAATATGATGATACATGTTTTCAATAGATTCACAACTGCCACTAAACTACAATCACTCCGTTATAATATTGACTACAACTAGTATTTTGATTTGTGGGGCTTTATTAACAAAAAAAAGAAAAAAACTATTAATTGATAACAAATGTTTAATAGCTTAAGTCGATAAAGGGACGTACGCAAAACAAATTCAAACAATACAACGTTTAGGATTAGTAAACCATGAACATGGGTTTGAACTGAAACAAACAATGTTTATAGAAGAAGACTGTATATTCAGATTGTAAGTGCAGCACCAGCATATACCACAGCACGTTTCTAAATTTGTTATTACTATTCAAATTTAACATGTGACTTGTAGGTAATGTGAATTACAGATTAAAAAATATATGATAAGAATTAAAATTCGAGTTATACACTTATGTCATGATGTTATTAAAATGCGAGTTATACACGTATACTTGTGAGTTGTAAGTGTTATGTGATTCACAGATATAAGTAATAAATTCGAGTTATAGACTTATGCTGTTCATGATGTTTTCTTGTATAAAGAATGATTCGGCAATAATTTGGAAGATATGGCCTGAAAATAAAGGATTCAACCAAAGGGAGGCAAATGCCATTGTCATGTTTGGGGAGGACCATTTCCTCAAGATATGATGAAAAATGGACCCCAATTTTTTTTTTTAATTCAATTCCCTTTTTGATATTTAAATTTTCAAATAATGAAAACCTCTTTTTGTAGGTGGCCTATTCACATAAAGACACGTGGCACAGTCTCATGAAAGAAGAAAGATGCTTTGCCACGTCATTTTCACAGTCCACTCACAGATAGACACACTTTGATTTTCGACCTCCACGCTTTGTGGTCGTCCTGCTCCCTTCTCGTGTCCCACTCTTTGATTAGGGTTTATTTACCGCAGTAAAAAAAGGTTTAACCAATGACATTTTGACTCCATCATAAGTGAAAATACCGGAATAGACATTTTACTCCATCATAATTATAGCATGTAACATGTTAACCCCCCCTCAAGGACTACTACAATAATAATAAAAAAATTAGAAGGGGTTTTAAATATTTTTGAGGAATTTTAGATAAATAATATCGGCTAATTACTACAAGATTAGTAGAGTTTTAAAATCAACTAAAGAGAATGTAATATTGCTGGAAGACCATTTCGAGGAATTGGAAATGGACCATACTCTATTCCTTTCTCTTCTCCCACCACTTCATATCTGCATAATCCAATTTAAATAATATCAAAAAGTTGTCATTTATTAATGAATTCATTCATTAGTACACATCACATGTGAAGCATATGCATGTTTGATTTTGTTTTTGTACTATTTATCAGTTTTTAGTTATGATATGCTTAGACAGGTTACGTACTTTGCAAATTAAGTCTCATATTATTTTAGTAGTTTGATAATTAATTTCAAAGTCGTTTTCATGTTTCTTGATACGTTTTTTAAGATGGTAACATTATTGTGACGTAATGAATCGGCTTTACTTATAATACTAAGATTAATCATGCATAAAAAATAAGCTAAGCTTATATAATTTGAAACATTTATCTTCTAAAAACGTATCTTGTTCTTTTTAACTTTTTTAATTCCTTTGATATGTGTCTATACGTACGTACTGACAAATTATTTCTTGGCTACCTTAATTATATACAGTTTGTCTAACCCCTTTCTCTCTATATGTATTGTGAACAAATAAGAACACTCATAAAATTATAGTCTTGGCAATAAATTGAAAGAGTTTTACTAGTTTATATACCCGTGGATGAAAATTAAACGTATAGTAGAGAGGAACGAGAAAAACATACCGGAAACTGGAAAGTAAATGGTGGAAAAAGATAAGAATCTGTAACTTGGCGAGTTCGTTCCCGGGACAAGCATGAACTCCACTTCCAAAGGGCATGAATGTGTTTGGCTTCGGATGTACCTTTAATTAGTTTTAACCATGCATCATCACATTAATTAATCATCTCTAATTAAAAAAACATTAATAATTATAGCTTTTTAGACTTCTAAATTTTTCACGTAGGTTCTTGATTATTACCTCAAATCTAGATGGGTCGAAAACCTCAGGGTTTGAGAAATATTTGGAATTGTGATGAATATTCCTAAACAGTGGCATCACTTTCCATCCCTTGGGTATTAAATATCCTGTATATATATACATGCATGTTACAATTATCAGAAAATATTTAGTGATTTAAATTCGTCTGGACCACCACATTTTGATTTTGGTACTTCTCTAAAATTTTTAAAAAAATATTAATAGATAGAATGTTCTAGTAGTGTGAAATGATATAATTAGTACCCTTATATTCAACATCAACCACTGCTTCTCTGAATGTGAAGGATATTATGCTTGCCATCCTCAAGCTCTCAACTATAACCTGTTACAAATATAGCATTAAAACATGAGCCCTACCCTTAATGAGTGGTTCATATATAAAACAAAACTATATATTATATCATTATTAATTATTATTACCCTATGTGTTAATGGCATATTCCTTGTTTGTCCCCATGTTAAAGACTTCTTCCCTCTACTGTTTTCTTCATATATAGCCCTTTGCTCGGCCTGCAACAATCATCATATAAATGTACACAAATTTAAGTAAGTATGTGTATATATATAACAAAAGATAGGAAACAATTATATATATGCATGCATGTGATCAAACCTTAACAGCTTCTAGAAGCTTTTTATCATCATGTAAGTACTTAAGAATCCAAGTTAGGCAACTGGCTGTCGTGTCTTGCGCCGCGAAAAGGACTCCGATGATGTTGTCGGCAATCTGTTCTTGCGTTAGCACACGACCTTTCTCGTCCTTGAAGTTGAGTAGATGACCAAGAAAGTCCGTTTTCAAGACCCTTTTCTCTCTTCTTACACGTATTATCTCGCTTACTATTGCCTTTAGCTGCTTCCTCGCCTTTTTTATAACAAAGTTTAGTCAGTTTATCAAAGTTTATATCATTTCCGTAGATTAATTTCATTCAAGAGATGAGTCTATACCATGAGAGCTTTGTGATAAGATGTTCCGGGGAAATTAATGGGGAAAGAGTTGTAGCCTTTGTCCACAATATTGTAGTTATGTTTCAAGATCTCCTTGTAAGAACTCTCCAAATGGCCAAATATGGCTAGAATACCCACATCAAAAGCATACTGCAAGAGACAATATTATATCTTGCGTGTTAGGAGATTTAAGGAATTGCATTGTGTGTGTTTACGTGTTTTACGCGTATGGAAGTGAATATACCTTCTTCATCTCTTGGTAGGTAGAGACAGTACCCATACGGGTCCAAGATTGTAAGGAAGAGAGGGCAATGTGTTCGATATCAGGGATGATTCTACGGATGGTTTCAGGGTACAAAGAAGATTGAACAAGTTTCCTTATATGGACATGATAATCTCCTTGGTGGAAGAATAGAGCAGAGGGTCCTATTAGCTTCTCTTTGCTTCTTGGATAAGTTGGTTTGAACATATGGGCATGAGTCACCAAGACAAACCTCGCAGCCTCGGGGCTAGCCAGCATCACGCAAGGATAGCCGAGAATTCGGGTTTTGAATATCTCTCCATATCTATACATCAGAAGATCAATAAGCTAAAGGATCATATAACCGAAGAAAGTAACTTGAGGGTCAAGTTGTTTAAGTTACCTCTTTTGCTTGGAGGTGAAGAAAAGATTAGGGTCTTGTGAATAAAGTTGTAGAGTCTCTCCTAAGTAAGGCCATCCCATGGAACCAGGAGGAAGCTTACCTCCACTGTTCTTCTTCTTTCTCTTATTCTTTTTTGAAACCATCACTCTTACCAAAAGCAAACACAAGATGAAACTTGGTACCACCAAGAACCAAATTTCAGCCATTAATTATTTATCCAAATTCAGTATGTATTGTTTCACTTATAATAAAATTGGAGGATGAAAACTTTTGAACAATGAAAGAGAGGAGGAAGAAGAAAAGAAGATGGAGAAATGTGGAACTAAACACATACAATTACATAAGAGAGAGGTGGGGTATATATATACACACAAAAAAATTGTGGACTAAATAAAATAAAGACAAAATCAAGAATTTTTTTTTTTTTGATATTTTTTTATTATTATTATTATGTTTTTTTCCGCCCAAACGTGAGGAGATGACGATTCACAATTTTGGTTTCTCAGGCGAAAAAGCTGAATAGATCTAAATGTAGATCTTGTCGATTTTTCATTTATGTAGAAGGATATAGACAACTTTTTTATTTCAATTTTTTTTTTTACTACAAAAATATACTCCATCCGTTTCTTAAAGAGTGTCGTTTTGACTCTTTGCACACAAATTAATAAAACATATTAAAAGTTCTGTTTTGCCCTTAAATAATAAGTTGTTTGTTCATATTCTTCGTTGATTTGAGGTTAAATTAGGTATTTAGTATTAAAAGTTATGTTGGAAAATGAAAACGACACTCTTTGTGAAACAAAAAAATAAGTCTAAAACGACACTGTTTAAGAAACAGAGGGAGTATTTTTTAAGACTTTTAAATTACATGAATTAATGAGAGTGCTAGAAAACGCGATTTAGTTTATTCATAGTGATATACTGCCTTGGTTTTCAAGGTAATGAGCAGTGTAATTTAGCTACAACTACAACGTTCCTTAATTTATAAGTAAATAAATATTGTAATACAACAGAAAATCTTGAGTTTTTTTTCTACATGAAATGTATTATATAGAGAAAAATATCCAAAATAATGTTTTAAAATCAAATTGATGTTTGTAATTAATGCACTTTGAGCTGTAATTCTAGTAACCGCATCGGTCGTCGTTTTCAACATGCATTGTCACAGAAAGTAAAACATAACAAATTAATAGTAGACGACCAATAAGCACAAGACAAATAAAAATTCATGAACAGATAAATCATTTGACTTGCGAAGTTTCTAACACACGTAGAAAAATGTTGTTTTCAAGTAGATTTTCCAGTAGATTTTCATTATACTTTCCAACATTTTTACTTTTCATTATGTATGAAATTATTATTTTTTTTTGAAACAAAACCGTATTCTAACCAAGCCAAATTAACCGAACCAATGAAAATTAAATTTTATTTTGAGAAAATGTTTTCCAAATTAAAATGATATGAGAAAGAGAAACCCAAAATTTCTAAACCTAACCAAGCCGAACATATATAGAGAATCTTGGTAATGTCGTACCGACTCATCCCAGTGACTTGTCGAGACTCGAGTAACCATTTATCTATAGTAATAATTTTGGAATTTTGTCCGAAATTTGTCAACTAATAATAAGACAAGAGATAGAACAAAAACGTGTAATGGGTTTATATTCACAAAACATTGATTTATAATGAAAAAGTCAGAAGGTGGTAAACATTGATTTTCGCAAAACCGAGTCGGACATAAGTTCTATCAATGATACAAACATAGATCTCTATCTCGGTTGACCCAAGAAAAACATAAAAAAGAGATCTCTCTGTCTCATCGATCTACCAATATATGAAAAATGTTATATTTAAATATTAATTCTTTTCACCTTTGTAGCCTTTATTTTATTATTAACGTTATATATTTTTTTACCTCTATCTTGTTGCCTTGTTATTTTCTTGTCACTCCCGTCACGTGGGATTATCAACTGAACAAAAATACCACGAATACGATAGCCTATCGTCGATAGGGGGATACCACGAATAGGAAACAAAACTAGGTGCTGGCGCAACTCTCCTCGCCAAAAATTAGGTGCTCACAAGCCGGCTTTATGCTTTAATGCTTATAATCACATATAAATCTGTAACCAAATTTAACCTTCGACAAAAACTAATTTTTTTATATTGTAATTTGTGTTGAATATAGATATTGAGAAGTAGTTGTATCTTTATCAATCTTTGTTTTTCCATCTAATATTGCTAAGAATAACACAAGAGTAATACAAAGACGACGATAGTCCCAAGACTTCCCGAAGACACAGCCAGAGGAATACACATATTTTTCAGAGACAAAACTCAAAAAAGGGACCCAAATGTAAGTACAGAACCAAAGACAAACCATAAAATTTCCAATCACATATAGACCAAAACTAAACAAAATAATATTTGAGAAAAAAGCCAATCAAACCAACCCCCAGAACTAGATTTTCAGTTTTTGGAGACCTTAACAGAACTGGAACCGATGAAAGCACCCAAGAGAACCCAAAAACTAACTTAAGTAATAACTATAGTTTTATTTAATCAAATCCACTAAAAAGAATCATTAATAATTAAGACATAATATTAAAACAGATATTTTATCACTTGATCACGGACAATATTTTAATAGCTCATGAGATTACACACGCACTACGTACTAACGACTTTGTTAGTAATGATTTCATGGTTATTAAAACAGATATGTCTAAAGTCTATGATCGAGTCGATTGAGTCTTTTTAGAGAAACTCCTACGGAAGCTTGGTTTCAGTGAGATATGAGTCAGCTGGATTATGGCATGTATTACTTCAATCTCTTATTACATTCTGATGAATGGTCACGTTCATGGGTTTATTAAACCGGAGAGAGGCCTATGTCAAGGTGATCCTTTGTCTCCTTTCCTTTTTGTGTTGGGAGCGGAGGCGCTGATTAACGTTCTTAACCAAGCGGAGAGAGCTGGCCGTTTAAATGGTATATCTTTGGTGGTGAATGGTCCAACTGTTCATCACTTGCTGTTTGCAGATGACAGTTTGCTGTTGTGCAAGGCATCACCAGATGAGTGTATCAAAATTATGAGATGTCTGCATCTATATGGTGCGGCCTCGGATCAGGTTATTAACCTGGCCAAGTCATCAATTATTTTCGGAAAAAATATCTCTGTAGGTCGGAAACAGCCCTTGCAGCACATCCTGGGGATTGATAAAGAAGGAGGTGATGGCTCATACTTAGGATTACCGGAATGTTTCAGTGGTTCTAAGCGTAAATTTGTTGCAGTTTATCCATAAGAAGTTAAAGTCACGGTTACAGGGCTGGTTTGGTCGGACTTTATCCTATGGTGGGAAGGAGATCCTTCCTAAGTCAATTGCTCTTGCTTTACCGATCTATGCGATGTCATTCTTTCGCTTTTCGAAAGATCTATGCCAAACACTCACCAGTGCAATGACTCAATACTGGTGGAACACTGGCGATAATCGGCGGAAAATCACCTGGGTAGCATGGAAAAAGCTTTGTATGACAAAGGAGCATGGTGGTATTGGCTTTAATGACATTGCTTCATTTAATTAAGCATTGTTATGTAAACAAGCATGACGTCTCATTGATAATCCACATTCTCTTTTGTCTAGGCTTTAGCAAAGTAGATACTTTCCCTCGGTTTGGACTGCACCATTGGGGACAACCCATCTTATGCTTGGAGAAGCTTGATGTTTGGTCGGGAGTTGTTACACAAAGGTCTGGTTCATTCTACTGGTGATGGGCGTAATACCTCAGTGTTCTCAGATTGCTGATTGTTTGATAATGAGCGCCGTTTCCCATTTCCTCGGCAGCGAACATATGATATTGACCTGAGAGTGTCTGATCTTTTGATTCTGGGTACTGATACTTGGGATGACAATCTAATAGAAGAGCTTTTCTACGATGTGGATCTCAATCGAATTAGGAAAATGAAAGTGTCTACTCACTTATGAGATGGATACTATTGGGGTTTTACGTCCTCCGGTTCTTATTCGGTTAAGAGTGGTTATAAAATTCTCATAGATGCAGCGGCAGCTGTTGAAACTCCACTTCCTCCGCTCGTGGGATGCATATGGACCCAAGATGTCCGGCGTGTGGGCTCACTAATGAAACTATAGCTCATGTTCTGTTTCATTGCCCACTAACTGTGGAGGTTTGGGGGTTATCTGGCCTACAGCTTCCACCACATGAGTTCTCAACGACTTCTTCGTTCTTAAATTTGCATTTCTTGGTGCATCATGAACCCGTTGATGATGATTCTATATCCTTTTCATGGGCATTATGGCAGATTTGGAAAGCGAGAAACGGCTTAGTATTTGAGATAAAATTATGCACTGCAGAGTTTATCGTGCAACGGGTTAAGGCGATATGCAGGAATGGGTTATTGCAAATGCTAATGTTCAACCTAATCAGGCCTTGGTAGTACCACAACCTTGGGTCAAACCAATGGCTCCGTCTGTTAAGTGTAATGTTGCCAATTCATGGGTACATCCGAATCGTCTAAGTGGGTCAGGTTGGATTGTGAGGAATCATTGTGGGGTTCCTCTGTTTCATGGCCGTAATGCCTTTGCTCATACGGCATCAAAATTAGAATCGGAACTTGTTGGATTTACATGGGCATCTACTTGTTTGGCTAATATTCATATCTCGAATGTCATCTTCGAAGTATCGGATATTCAGTTTGTGGACGCGCTACGTCATCCATTACAATTCCCTTCGGTTCACACTTTGCTTGAAAAGGCCTTGAATGTGGTGCACTCCTTGTTGGATTGTTCTGTTATTAGTGTCGCGCATTCAGCCAATCAAGTGGCGATAAGTATGGTTGTTAGCGTTACGAAGGAACATCGATATCAATTCTATATTTCTAGGAATGGTCCTTCTTGATCGAGTGATCGTTTATATCAAAAGAGTTTGAATTAATTTGGTCTGCTTTGTATGTTACCTACCTACTGGTTGGATGACTATGATTTCGTTGTATGGCTTTTAGACACCATTATTACCTGAGACAAAAATAAAATAAAATAATTAACAACAACAAATTTACAAAAAAACACTCAATATTGTGCATATAGAGTAGTTTTCCATTGTTCCACGCGTTGAAAGTAAATGTGTACATTATAAACATAGACAATTGTAATGATTAGTAGCTAAAAATTTATTGAAGATTTTCAATATTGTGCAAATAAACCGTTCCGCGTGATTCCACATTTTGAAGGTAAGGTTACATGAAACATAGAGTGATGTGTGTCATGGATCTGATAAAGATTGATTAAAATTATCTGAGATAAAATTGTCAGTCTTACAACATCACAAAATATAATACTTCATAAATACAGACGGTCAAAATATAATAATCATGATTTAGTAAAAAAATAAATAAATAGATCAAACTTATAATTCTGTCTATGTATAAAGTTTAAAACTTATAAAATATATGTTATGTAGCTAAAATTGACACACTTCACCCAAACAAACCACTTAAAATCATAGTATCCACTTAATATTTCCAAGCCTAATTCTAATGCCTAAACCCTTTTAACTCCACTTAATAGCTTCAACGCCTAATTCCAGTGTCAAAAAAATAATCTACTTGATCTACCAGCTAGTACCTTGTGTATAATATAACCACCATCCGAAACGCATTTTTAAAACTGTCCACTGGTTATAACCTAATAATCGATTTGAATACAAATTGATCAACGGCACTATATTGTTTTTTTTTCTCTTTGAAATTGCAACGGCAGTAAAATATTTTTTCCTTGATTTGATGCGTTTAATCTTTCTAGTTTCTTCTGGATGATATTTAACATTTACGGATGTCTTTATGAAGTATAATCCAAATGAAATTAGGGATCTCAAATTAACCATCAATGGCTTTTAATGGTTACATATCACAATCTAAGAAAATAACAGAGCATTGCTCGTGACAAATATTTCCATACAAGGAACATTCCAAACCTTGAAGGAATTTGCAATTTTTAGTAACATAACCTCATACTGATGTTGCCCAAACTGTTGCGTAGCATTCTTTAATTGCGAGATCCATCTAGTAATTTCTTATTTTCATCTTCCAATTTTCTACATTCAAAATAGACAAATCATCAATGAAATAATCTTCGTACAACTTATTTTTATTTTAAATTTTGCATCACTTTATTTATAATATAGGATAATTTGATAGTCGTATATTGGTAAGAAAATTTAATTTTGATTTTTAAAAAGTTAATTTCGGATTTTGAATCACTATTTTAAACTTTTTATTTATTACCTCGTCTCTAATAATCAGATAATCCACTCTAAGATCTGCTGAATCAGACTTTCTTCAGCTGAAGCAAATTTGACATGATCAACATTATGTGAACTTCATGATATTTCTCAAATATTATCATGAGCTCTAGCTCTTTTGAATTTGTTTATTTCAAGTAAAGTAGTCGAACACCTTCACCAAAAAAATGTGTAGTCTCGTAACTCGGTTGATCATACTCTAAAAGTTGAAAGTAAATGTGGATTTCAGTTTGAATGTTGATACACTGAGAGCAGTAAAGAAAACAACATATTGCATGTCCTAGTCATTAACTTTGATATTTGTAACACTAGTGTCTATTTTTACATTAATGCACATGTGTGATGGTACTCAAAATGAAAGGTGACGAATTTGTTTGAATCTTATATAGTCTTAAATGAAATAATGCGAGAGTAAATGAAATGGACTTAAGAGGAGCAAGTCGGTGCCTTACACTTACTAATTGTCTCCGTCTGATTTGAACCCATAGGCTAACGTTATTCACAACTACATTAATTTTTCTCACAAGTACACAGAAAAAAAAATATCATAATATATATTGATACATACATATTATGTACTACTGGCCAATGATAATTTGTAAATGTAAACTTTGCTATAATAATAAAATAACTTGTGATTTCAACTCTGTTCCACGAATTTTTGATAATTCATATGTTGGATTTAACTTTAAATCCTGACTTCAACAATATGTAATTCTAGAGAAAATCCGCGCGTTGCAAGGAGAAATAATTTTAAGTATAATCATTTTAAAAAAATCATGAATATATTAAATTATAGGATATCGTTTTCCTTAATTTGTAGACAAATCTCTTATAGTGAACAAATTCATTATGTGTTTGTCTTGAGAATAAAAGTATTATAATGAAAAAATAGAATTATTTCATGAAAATTAGTTAAAGAAGACTCCTCTAAATTTTTTCTTTCTTTTGTATCAGTAGTACCAAATCTAGATTTTTTAAATATTTTTTCTGCACTAAAACAACATGTAATATTAATTAAAATTAAATTAACTAAGAGTTTTATCAAATCAACTAAGAACTGTGTTGATATTCAGTTATGTATTATTAAAAAAATTAAAGAAAATCTTGTTTTATCAGATTAAGTAAGTCTATTGTGGTCATTTCCCCAAATTTCGTTAGTCTGCTCTTATGAATTTGATTAATTTGTTAATCTCACTGTATGATAATGTTATTTAATTTTACAAAAAATTACAATTAATATACAAAATGACTAATTAGTTGTTAATAAACCAAGAAAAAAATATTTATATTTAATGGTCAAAATTAGTTGTTAGCTTTAATTGAAATGGACACATGAGAGCTTTTCAGAGCTTGCTGAAAAGTATAACCCTTCTATATTATGTAAAATATCATTTTCATAGTTATCAATCAAAAAATCAATATCATCAATTCATCATCAATTAACCATAATGAAATTTTGTAACTTTGTTCTGTCAATAATGTTCCACGAAAGGGATATGAGCGATTATAAGGGACATAAATTTCTCCACTAATTGTCAATTGGTCTTTTTGTTGGAAACTCATTAGATTTAAAACGGAGTATCAAAGCATGAACTCACGTTGACCGTTAGAAACTCATTAGACTTAACATAGTATCAAAGAATGAACTCACCGCTGACCCGCATGAACTGAAATCGATCCAGTCCAATAAAAAGGCCGATTGACTTGACTCGAAACTATTTCCAAAATTGAATATTATCGAGGTTAATGATTAGATGGGTCATTATATTGAGGGACATGTTAATAATGTCCTACAACTGAAAAGTGCATGATATTTGAGTGATATATAAGATATATGAGCTTGTTTGCTAATTGTCGGTTGGTCTTTTAGTTATAAGACCATATAATTTAACACATACTTCAAATATTTTTGCATCTTTGAATTATTGTAATATTGTTTACGTTGCTCGATAAAAAAACTTTTATTCGTGCGTGTTACCAATTAAACATTCTGAAAAGGTTAGTTTCGAAAATTTGTTTACGGTTATATTTTTTCCGCAATAAATTAGTTTTGAAGGAAATTTATATATCAAAATCTATCATGTCAAATTTCACAATACGTGAAAGATTTTTATAACTTTTATAAGATGGAGAAGGATTTGTGGAAGTCTATGCAACGGTTAAGTCTGAATCGCGGGTTCAATCTACAGCCGATTCAACTTTCCACATATACCTGAAGAAGAAATTATGAAGATAATCGTCGTAGCCTTGTGGTTCGAGGCTTAAACCCAACACATCAAAACCTCAATGGTATGCGAAACACTCTTCCAAAAGCGTGGGGATTACATAATAGAGTTCAAGGGCATTTGCACGATGATGGTACAATTCAATTCTTCTTCGCGGAGGAGCACCATCTTCTTTCGGTTCTGGAGCGAGGACCATTGAGCTTTAATGATTGGATGATAGCAATGGATCGATGGAATAGAAGACTTGTTCCTGACTTTCTTCAAACAATAGCATTATGGATCCAAGTATTTGTCTTGCCCAATGACTATCGAAATGTTAGGGTGGTTGAAAGCATTGGGAGAGAGATGGGGCAAGTAGGAGGGGTCCGAATCGTAGAGCCGACTAAGAACACTAAGTTAGAGGTATGGATGAGATTAAGAATGAATGTGGATCAACCTTTGGCTTTTAGTAGATACATCCAGCTGGAGGAGTATGATGAGTCAATCCTCATTACAACGGAGTACGGAAAGCTCATGAAATATTGTGGTTCATGCGGTTCTTTCTCACATGATGATCCAGCTTGTCCTCATCAACGTCAATCTCATCATTCACCAGCAACTACAGCAGAGCTACAAACCCAACATGAAAGAAGATTGATGAAACATATGATAGAGGCAAGACAAGAATCAGAGGAGCCAATTGAACATATTATGATGAAGACCAGTACCATGATCATGGCAATTTGCTTCCAGCCAGAGAAGAGGGTACCAAAGTCAATCTAATCGAATCTAGCAAAAGGTTCCTATGCAGCAGGAACCAAACAAAGTCAAGAATACACTGGAGTTGATACCAGTGGTGATTCATGAAACGGGTTCTTCTTCTCAAGCTCCACATTTAAAACGTAAAGCAAGCTCACAAGACCCTATTGAAGAATTATCTTCGACCAGACCACGAATTACTAATATTGTTGAGGAAGAGGGGATGGTTGCAACCCCTAAACCACCAAATCATCCATGAGGCTATTGCACTGGAATTGTCAGGGTCTCAGGAACAACCTGACAATTCCAACTTTAAAAAGCATCATAAAGTTTTCTAAACCTGATGTTATGTTCCTGGTTGAAACTAAAAACGGATATAGCTACTTATCTAATCTAGCTAAAGACCTTTATTACTCTCACTTTTTTGTTCTGCCTGCAAATGGTCTTAGTGGGGGGGGGGGGGTTAGCCATTTTTTGGAATGATAATGTCAGTATTGATTTATTGGACAAGCCTACTCTTAATATTACTGATATGATTATTAATGGGGATGGGTGCTCTTTTTGGCTCTGTATGGTCATCCTGTTAGAAAGGTTAGAAACATTTTTTGGAGGAAATTAATCTATCTGGCTCAATCAGGATTTTATGATGGATACCCTAGATCGATGATTCGAGACCTTGATGATATAAGGAGCAATGATGAGAAACTTGGAGGTGTATTCAGAGCAGACCATACCTTTCATGTCTTTAACAAGATGATTAATGCTTCTGGCTTACATGAATTGAAAACAGTGGGAGGTAAGTATGTGTGGGCAGGAATTCACACACAACCAANGGTAAGTATACTTGGAGAGGGCGCATATATGCTTTTAATACTAAATCAAGAATTGAGAGAGCATTAGCTACTGCAGATTGGTTAGACATGTTTCCAGGTTCCTTACTCCATTGGGGAGCATATGACCACAGACCTCTTCTTGTCTATACAGAGTCTATGAAGCAAAAAGCACCAAGACTGTTTAAATATGACAACAGGTGGAGACTTATTCATGAAGTGGCAGAGGAGGTTAAGAAAACTTGGAGCTTGGAATGTAATAACATACCAGGAGAAAGGCTTCATGAGGCTCTTAACAAATGTAGAACTACACTTTCAAGATAGAGAGCCAGAACATCAACCAACTCACACATCAAGATCCAGGAGTTGCAAGCTAATCTTCACTTACAGTATAATTCTGATACCCCTAATTGGGGCTGAGATTTTAAACCGAACCGAATTAACCGAACCGAATCGAACCGATATTTTGGCAATTCGGTTCTGGTTCAGTTAGTAGGGATAAACCGATCGGCAGATGTGTCAAAATAGTTCGGTTAGAGGTTCGGTACGGTTAGCCAAACTGAACAGTTACTCGGTTATAATCAGAGAATCCCATAAAATTTTTATAATTTCTCAATTTTTGCTCGATATATGATGTTAAACGTCCGATCTATCATTTTCATGGTTAATACCGTTAAAAATGAGTTGAAAACGGTGGAGAACAAGCTTAATAATGAGCAGCCACCATAGATCTATGGTTTTCAGAGGTCTGACCTCGAGTGAAGAAGATGACAAAGTAAATTACGATTTTTCCCCTCATTTAAACAAAAAGCAAAAAAATAGCGACACTAAGGTTCGAACTCGCCACCTGAAAGACTTAATAGAAGAAAGCAACCAACAGAGTCAGTTACCTTTACTGGTATTTAAAGACATATACAATTTAAAATATATAGTTGATAATTTTAATATTGGAAAACCGAACTAACCGAAGTTAACAGAAATACTTAAAACTTTGGTTATATTCGGTGAAAAATAAAAAACCGAACTAACCGATAACCGAACCGAATTCTAATTTGGTTATTTTTTGTAGCTTTTTATCTTACCGAACTAACCGAATAACCGAATAACCGAACTAACCGAACCGAACTAACCGAACCCACATGCCTACCCCTAATTACTCTGTCATTTCTCAAATCAAGTCTCAGCTAGCTCAGGAATATATATTAGAGGATGAGTATTGGAAAACTAAAAGTAGAATCCAATGGCTTAATTTAGGAGATAAGAATACTAGATTTTTTCATGAAAAGACTAAACAGAGAAGGAGCTTTAATCGTATAGTGGCAATAAAGATGATCAAGGAAGAACCCATATCGATGAGAACAACATCCATAACACTATTATCTCTTATTTCACTAATATCTTCTCATCTACTTCTAGCTGTCAGTTGGATGAAGTCTTGGACTATGTGGAGCCAAGAGTCACTAGAGAAATGATACATGCTCTTAATCTGATGGGAATAGATAAAGCTCCTGGACCAGATGGTCTCAATGTTGGTTTCTTCAAAGACCATCTACCAACTATCAAGCAAGGTTTGTTCCAATTTATTCAAGCTTTCTTTCAGCAAGTGATACACAAAGTTTTACCCTTGTATTTCTAACTGCAAGTGTACAGA
>OVAP01003121.1:0-16541 GCA_900406295.1 Aurinia saxatilis
TTTCCTCTTTTTAGAAGAATGCTTCTTAAGGATGGAGCCCTCCGGCCTCTCTTCGGTCCCAAGGTCCTCCAGCGCTGGGGGTAACTCGGCTTGCACATTGTTGGGGACAATGGCAAGCAGATTCGGCTCCACGATAATCCGGTTGAATTTAACCGAGTTGGCTGCGAGCTCGGCTGCTTTCGCCTGCTTCTTCAGTTGCAGTTTCAGCTCGCGAAGGTTTAATTGGTGGCTCATCTCCTCAAGTATGACCTCGGTTTGACGTTCTCCGTCCTCGGCTTCGTCTTCCTCCGATGATGATGCGAAGCCTTCGTCTTTACTCCTCGCTGCCTCAACTCGGCTGAACGAGAAGGTATGTTTCAAATGAGTTCGGCCCCGCCTTAGTTTCTCCAAATCGTCCTTGAATGTGTTGGACAACAGCGGCCAAGCGTAATTACCTGCGTATTCAAGCATAGGAACCAGATTAGAACATCACTTACATTTACATGGTCATAAGGTTAAGAGCTCCTACCAATCGGATCCCAACTCGTAAGAACAAGAGGGACACTCCGACCGACCAAAGCTCGGCTAATTTGGACAAAGAAATAGTGGTTCGACCACCGAGTGTCCTTGGACGGGAAACCGTGAATAATCCGCCTGTTCGGCCGGTTAGTCAGATAGTAGACATTTCCAGAATTCTTCGTCGCCTCGGCAAAGCGGAGAAGAGCTGCGTAATGATCGACAGTAAGGTCGATTCCACACTCATAACTCCTGACTAGCAGACCTACCAACTGCCGGATAGCCCTAGGAGTCAACTGTGCAAAGCTACCCTTATGTCTGAACAGATACTCCGTCATGATGTCAGGAATGGGAAACCAGAGCAGACCGCGGGTAACAAAGCTTTCGTACAAAGTAAAATACCTCAGTGGAGGGGACTCGGCCCTGTCCTCCGGTCCCGGGACCAGTAGCTCAACCTCGGCGGAGATGTTGTACTCGGCTCGAAGTATCTCCAGCGATTATGGGGTAGATGATGATCGACCCGAGAGATAATACACGGTCTTCGGATTTTTCGCCCTCGGTGCCTTCGCTTTGACTTTGAGCTCGGCAGTTAGCTCCTCGGCCTCCTCGATCTCCCTTAAGGGGCCGTATCCTTGCAGGTACTCCTCTGTTTCCACATTGACCAGCCTTTCCATCAGCTGGGACGTACGAAGCTCCCTCTCGGCTAGAGCAATCACATCAGGACGTAATTCAGACGCGTCCTCGGCGTTCGCCAGCTCGTGATCTGCGGCATTTTGTAGTTCCCCGAGCTCTTGACAAACGTTGTCCTCGGCGTCATCCAAGTCGCTCCACACCACTCGTTGACCAGGAAATAGTACCCGGTCGGCGCCCGGAACTTCGTCGAGGGCATCTTCACCATCGGATGACCTGAAGTCCGCGAGAAGTCTGTCTTCGTCGGTCTCAATCCGGTTCATCAATTCGGCCGCCTCTTCTTTCTCTAACCGGTGATCGGAATCCATCTAGCGGTGGCAACAAACCCTAATTTCTAGTTGGAACGCCGGAAAACTCGATCTAGAACGGCGGCGCAACGGAAATTCACTACGAGAGCTATGAACCCTAAAAGATTTTGAAGAGTGAGAACAGAGAGAGTACCTTGAGAGACAGAATTCCAAGTTGCTCTATCGAAAATGCGAAGTAATGAAAATGAGAAGTGGAGGAGAGCTTAAATAGAATTCAAGGGAAACTCAAACGTTTGCCTCGAAAAACACGCGGAAAACTGTTCACCTTCCGGATATTAAAACCGCAACCTCCAAGCTCGGCTTCATCTCGCACAAACTGCGCACAGTCCAGCGAGCTTCGGGGGGCTAACTGTGGGGGTCAAATAGATCCCACCTGATATCTGAAGGCGAACAGTTAACATAAAAGACTAAGTCTCCATTTATCCAGGCTGAGGTCGTGTCTTGAAGCACGACCTCGGCCAAACACGTTCTGATAAAATGACGAGGAGGTCATCGTAAGTCACTTCCTCGGCATTACCTTCGTAATTAAACATGCCGAGCACATTAGCCGAATCATGAGCTCGGCATAGTCCATTACACTCATAAAACCGAGGACATTATCTAAACATGTCACTCCCCGAAGGCCGAGCTTACCAGCCAATCACGGTGGGCCAAGCAACCCAAAGCAAAGGGGCCTCAAGCCCAGAGGAACGAGCCGACCTGAAGGCGAGAGCGAATCAGAAAGATACGACAAGATCTAGGAGTTTAACATATCTCTAAGTCGGCATATTTCTGTATAAATACTTCCTTAGGTTAAACTTGTAGATCATCTCTTTCTAGCCTAAAAAGCTTACGCTACGAAAGACCTTTTACTCTCAAATAAATTCAAAGCAACCTTTTGCTAGCTCTTTCTGTTTGTGTCCACTCTTTGTATCGAGTCCCTCGTTAAGAACCTCGAACAAATAGTGATTGTGTGATTTTACCCACACATCAGACATCTCGCCTATGAGAACTCGAAGATCTACAAGGAACGCACCAAAGCTAGACATGACCGCAAGATCCTCAAACGAATCTTCGAACCTAATGACCAGGTCCTTCTCTACAATTCCTGTTTGAATTTGTTCCCTTGAAAGTTGCGTTCTCGCTGGTCCGATCCTTTCAGGGTCACAGCTGTTCGACCCTATGGTGATGTGGTGCTCGAAAATGCAAAAGGCGAGAAGTTTGTGCTGAACGGTCAACGAATCAAACACTACTTTGCTCAGCACGAAGTCCCTAGCAAAGGTTCCATTCCGTTAGATGCTCCACCACCAGTTTAAACTCATGCACAAAGTCACGCTAATGACTCTAAATTAAGCGCTTGGTGGGAGGCAACCCACTTGTGAGTTTTCTACAACTTATCTTATTTATTTCTATTATTTTGGTGTTTCTGAATTTTTAAAAATTATTCGGATTTTCAAACATTTTGCTTTTAATTTTATAAAATTGGCTTTGATTTTCTACGATTTAAAAAAAAACATTCATGATTTTTCAAATTATATATTATTTAATAGGGTTTTAATACTATAAAATAAAAGAAAACGGGTTATTTCAAAATAAATCAGATTTTGTGGCCAGTGACTTTTTGTGTCGATCGACAGTCTTTCTTGTCGTTCGATCCACATGGTGTCGATCGACACCATCATCAATGTCGATCGACACCCCCGTAGGAAATAAGGTACGTTTTCTGATTTTTGGCTTTTACAATAAATGCTTCTTTCCTCTCTCTCCTCGAGATTTTTGCTCAGTGTTGTTCAAGTATGGGGGAGGAAAATACTGATGTATTTTTCTTTTTCTTGGTTTAATTGTTATAATTCCTAAAAAATATTTTTATCGAGTCATTTTATCGAGTCAAAATCAGTTTTAAACTATGATCTTTTGCTTGGTTTATTGGTTTGTGTCTTTTTCAGCTAAGTGACCATCACTTGTGAAACGAACTCCAGAATAAGATGATTAAAAATCCAAAGGCCAATTGGTACTTCAAAGACATCCATGTTAAGTTACGAAGAACCGAACGATTGGATTTTATTGCACATCTTCAACGTGATTAATGCACTAGGATTTGATTCTTCCATTCATGCTTGTCAGATTCAACAAGTAAGAGAAAGCATTTACTACTCTCCCTTTCTAAAAAGTGGACTTACNGCATTTACTACTCTCCCTTTCTAAAAAGTGACTTATTTCCCCATAGGAAGTTTATTGTTCCAGTATTATTCAGTTAAAAAAAACGAAAAAAGAAAGGAAAAAAGGAGAAACAGAAAAAAAAAAGTCTTAATATGTCAATGTAAATTTTTAATATATAGTATTAGTGTTACTCAAGTCTGGGGGAGAGTAGTGAATATTTATGTTCAAGCATGAGTTTGTCAAGCATCGAATGGGAAGAGAGTCTAGTACTTTTGAATGCTTTGGGATCGAAAGGAGAGACAAGCCATGAATATGGCATCGGCTTCGTAACAAGGTTGTGGGTTTACTTGGATGCTAAGGAAGTCTTTGGAGAAGTACAAGCGGTCAAATTTTGGATTAGTCGAGCAAGTGTGTGGATTACTAAGTTGGTCAAGATCATTTCAATCCTCCAAGCAAGGTGAGTTTTATATTTTCAAACTTCTTTCACAGTTTGGTTTATGTTTTGCTTGAGGGCAAGCAAAGGCTAAGTCTGGGGGAGTTGATATATCTCATATTTTACCGGTTTTTATTATAATAAACCTATACTTCTATTTATTTTAGAGTATATATTACAATTATTATAGTCCAAAAGAATCATTTTAGGTGCATTGACGAGTTTTGGAGTTTTGGAAGGATCTACAAGACTTATGGAGCAAAAATGGGATAAGCTTGGAGAGGCGAAAAAGGAAACGAAGAAAAATTGAAGTTTCAGAAGGTAGTGTCGATCGACACCCGACGAATATTCACCAACTTTCCAAAAATCTCAAGACCAAGATTTCCCTAATTTTCTATGATAATTCCCTAATTCTAAAATTCGTCTGGAACCTTATAAATAATTTTCTACAGCCATTGTTTAGGCTCGTACAATATTCTTAATCTCATAGAGTTTTGTAAGGGAGAAGAATTCTCAAAACCCTCTTTTATTTTCTATATAGTATTATTCAGTTTATTGTTCTATTGATTTGCATGATGAATTTCTTAGTTATGTCTAAGTAGTTTGTTAGTTAGGTTTAGGTTCTTAGCTTTGATGATTTTCAGTTTACCATAGCTTAAATTATGTACCATAGATTTAACTCTTCTCTTAGGTTGTTCTTAATGCTATGCTCTAGGTTGACCATCTAGAGTTTATGATTATATGGAATTTATTATGCATGAGAGTGCTAATAAGTTGCTGAAACAGATTTAAGAGAGCTAACTATCTTCTCTCAAAGAGATTTGGTGTAGATTTGCTAGTGAACAAATTGAATAGGTTTAGTAATGCTAATTTGAATTCCATAGGATTTCTCAGCGAGAGTTGGTTGTTCTAGGGTTTAAATTAAGTTAGTAGGTCTCAGCGAGAGTTGGATTTGCTAGATAGGATTATTCATGTTCAAGAGTTAAAGGTTACATAGTTTTTGTACGACGGGTGTCGATCGACACCACACCAGTGTCGATCGACACTGCCCTTAGCATGGTTCATAATTGAGTCTAGTTAAGTTCCCAAGGCCTAGCGTTTGTTTAAATTGATATTAAAAAAAAAAAACCCCCTCTTAAAAATCACCTAGTGTCTGCCTACAGTTAGATAACATAAAACCAATTGCCCTGCATTTATTTAGAATTTATTAAATTAGTTTGCATATTTATTTCGGTCTTTGTGGATTCGATCCTTAAGTATTATAGCTGATAGTTGCTGTGCACTTGCAGTTAGAAATACATAGGGTAAAATTTTGTGTATCATTTTTTCTAAACTGGACTTGAAGTGAGGATATCATCAAATACGAATGAAAGACTGTGATGTGGCTAAAACTGCTTTCAGGACTATGGATGGTCATTATGAGTTCATGGTTATGCCAGTTGGTTTGACTAATGCCCCTGCTACATTTCAAAGTCTGATGAATGAAAATTTTAGGCATTATCTTCGGAAATTCATTCTAGTCTTCTTTGATGACATTTTGGTGTACAACTCTTCCTTGGAACTACATTTTTAGCATTTGGAAATGGTGTTGAAGATTCTCCAGCAACACAAACTATATGCTAACAGGAAGAAATGTTCTTTTGCTCAAAGCAAAGTGGATTATTTAGGCCATGTCATTTTGTATCAGGCGTGTCTACAGATTCTAGTAAAACATAAGCTATGGTTAAGTCGCCTACACCTCATAATATCAAAGAGCTGAGAGGGTTTTTGGGGCTTACTGGTTATTACAGGAGGTTTATGAAGGCTTATGGTTCCATTGCAAAGCCCTTGACAGATCTACTCAAGAAGGACAATTTTGAGTGGACTGAGAAAGCTCAGGTAGCTTTTGATCATCTCAAGCAGTGTATGGCCTCAACACCTATCTTGGCTTTACCTGATTTCAAAACCAAGTTCATTGTGGAATATGACGCCTCCAGTTTTGGTTTAGGAGTTGTGCTAATGCAGAACAACAGTCCAATTGCATACTTTAGTCATGGTTTAACTGAGAAGGATCAGAGAAAATCAGTGTATGAAAAGGAGCTTATGGCGATTGTGATGGCAATTTAAAAGTGGAAACGTTGTTTGTTTAGAGTAAAAAAATTTGTCAGAACTGATCAGAAAAGTCTAAAGTTTTTGCTGGAGCAAAGAGAGGTTTCTGTAGATTATCAGAAATGGTTGACCAAATTGCTTGGCTATGATTTTGAGATTGAATACAAGCCCGGGTGTGAAAATAAAGTTGTTGATGGCTTATCTCGAATTGTGGCATGTCCTGAATCTCATGTTAGTTCAATGTTGTTAGCTTTAACAATTCCAGCTTCTCTGTAACTACATGATTTGTATACTAAGATTGATGGGAATGCTGAAATTTAACAGGAGTGCTAAAAGCTTTGAAGAGGGTGCAGACTCAATTTTATTGGAAGCATAAGCGAGCTCACATTCAGAGATATGTGTCAGAGTGTACCATCTGCCATACACATAAATACTCTACCCTATCACCAGCAGGTTTACTTCAATCTCTACCTATCCCTGATCAGATTTGGTCTCATTTGGCAATGGACTTTATCGAAGGGCTGCCAAAATCTCAAGGGGTGAATGTTTTTTTAGTGGTGGTGGATCGTTTGAGTAAGTATGCTCATTTTCTTACCCTCAAACATCCGTTTAATGCTACTTATGTGGCTGTGAAAGTCACAAAAGAGGTCATCAGGTTGCATGGCACTCCAGATTCAGTAGTATCAGATCGTGATAAAATAGCTTCTTATGGACCGAATGTGCGAGATTGGCAAAAACAAAGCTCAAGATTGTTATTGCTTACCATCTTGAGACTGATGGCCAGACAAGTTTTAAACCGTTGTCTTGAGACCTATATGCGTTGTTTTGCTTCTGATCATCAGCGGACTTGGGCCAACTACTTACATTGGGCAGAATTATGGTACAATACTTCGTATCATACTGCTTTACAAACGACACCTTTTTAGGTTGTCTATGGTAGAGACCATCCTCGTATTGTGAAGTCTGAACCTGGCTCGACTACTAATGTGGAATTGGAGAAATTATTGAGTGATCGTGACTTGATGTTGGATGAGATTAAAGATCACTTAATTCGAGGTCAGGAATTGATGAAGAACAACGCTGACAAACATCGCAGAGATATGGAATTTCAGGTTAAAGATAGAGTTTTTCTGAAATTGAGACCTTATCGTCACCAGTCTGTGACAAAACGGTTCTGTCAGAAGTTGGCGGCTAAATATTACGTTTGAAGTATTAAAGAGTGTGGGAGTGGTGGCATATCGTCTGCAACTACCTTGTGGCTCAGCTATTCATCCCGTCTTCCATGTGTCATTGTTAAAGCCCGTGTTGGGTAAGAATCACATGGTTTATCCTTTGCCTCAGGCTTTAAATGAAATGGATGAGTTTTTTATATTGCATGAAGATATTGTGGGGACTTTATACAATGATGATGGGTAATTGGAAGCATTGGTATCTTGGCAAGGTTTACCTGCCCAGAAGTCAAGTTGGATGCTTGTCCGCGATCTTGCTCGGCAGTTTCCTGACTTCCAGCTTGAGTTCTGAAGGGGGCGGTATTGATAAGCCTTGGAGGACGTTTGTGAGGGAAAAATAGTAGAATGAGCTGGCAGCTATTTGAGGAAATCACTTAAAGAACGTTGGCGGTTAAAAAGGAGAAGAAGAGGAAACCCCCTAGTATAAATAGAGGCTTTTACATTGTTTGTCATTCATCTTGTATTTTGGCATTTTGTGTCGTTGTAACAAACTTTTGACAGTATTCAATAAATAGATAGTTTTACAGTAGTAAAGTCTATCATCATGTTATTATTTATGTCATGTCCGGAAGATGTTCATATGCAGGCTGCTCATCATGTTATTAAGTATCTCAAACTAATCCTGGTCAAGGACTGTTTTACGCTTCTCTGACACTGCTATATGCATCGATGCGCTTGTTGATGCAGGTTGGGCAACTTGTCCTTATTCCAGAAGATGTGTTACTTGTTCATGTGTTTATCTTCGTTAGTCACTCTATCCTGGAAATCTAACAATCAGAATGTGGTTAGTCGCAATAGCACTGAAGCTGAATATAGAAGTTTTGCACTTGCCACTTGTTAGCTTATCTTTAAGATCGTGGTTGTTTTTAATGATAAAGCGGTTCTATGACAACAAATCTGCAATCCACATTGCTACTAACCCTGCCTTCTGTGAGAAGACAAAACACATCCCCATTGATGAGGGATCAATTCAAGAGTGGGTTTATGAAGACTATCCATATTTCTACTTTGAACCACAATGAGGATATCTTGATAACCTTACGTTATGGTCTTGTTTGCTCTTTACTTGGGTGGATGTCTACATTAAGCTATTAAGGACAATCCATATTCAAGACTTGAGGGGCGGCTTTAAATTGTAGACACTCAATATGACGAAGTTACGATACTCAATATGACAAGTTAGGTACTGTACCTAACTTCGTCATATTGAGTATCTACAATTTAAAGCCGCCCCTCAAGTCTTGAATATGGATTGTCCTTAATAGCTTAATGTAGACATCCACCCAAGTAAAGAGCAAACAAGACCATAANTAAATATACAGAAAATCAGAGGGGATGGAAAGAGTTTATGCACAATTTCCATTAAATTTCATTTATATTAAGAAATATAAATTATTACAGCCATAAAATCAAATTCCAATGTGTAAAAATGGCTATTACCTTAAAAGCATGCTTTTGTGCCTTGTGTAATAAATGACCGAAGCGTCATTAAATGCTCGCTTTCCTTATATTTGCTCGCCTTAAGGTTCTGAAGCACCATTAGATATTTGCTCGCCTGGCCTCAGGCATGCCCAAGGCATGCTTTTTAAAACCAAGGGTACTTAGGTGGTTAGGCTTCAATTATGTATATTCTCATGATGTACATCCATTCTTTAACTAATAACAGTAAGCAATTGATCATGAATGAGAGATTTTAATATATAGATCTTTTCCTTCATGATTACTAAAAACATACACATGCCATAACCAATTCCTAATGCTCTGGCACCAATGTAAACAGTTTTATACGGAAGCGTCAAACCGAACACATCTTTGTCTGATTTTGGTGATGAATGTGGCCATAGACACAAGGATCGGAGTTGTGATCACAAGACGAAATTATATAAAAACGACTATGTTCATATGTCTATGGAGAAATACATATCGATAATGCACAATTGCGTCTAAAAATGTATGTATAGTTCAAGTAATACAACAGATACAATAGGCCTGCAGTTATTGACCTCAAGTACAGAAAATAGCTTATGCAGCTCGCAAGTTATTTACATCAGACTGTACAAAAACGAGAAGTAGAATAATAAACAGCAAATGACTCAGAACAAAAGGAGGCAGAGGACAATGCAACAAAGGAAGAAGATTGATACCCGATGCAGAGACTTCTCTAGCTGCACCATTCTCTGGTTGTTGTTCCCACGGGCGTGTTGGTACGGATGTGGCAAAGTGTTTGTAAACGTTCCAAATATCCTCGTATAGACCATGTCCCCAAACATCCCAATCACCGGGTACAAGAAACTCATCATGACTGCATTGGCGAGATCATTTGATGGTTCTGTTGTAGTGAAGCCCCCGTAATGGCGAGGAGACTGAGTATGATGACGGTGATGTTGCAAGCTTGGGTTGAGAGATGAAGCGGAAGTGATGAGATTGTTTATAGGAGATGAAGTGGGTCTTTGGGGAATGATGTTAGCCTCTGAAGAAGAAGAAGAAGAAGAAGAAGACATGCCTCTTCCGTAAAGAGGAACCAACGCAGCAACGGAGATATTAGATTTGCAGACAGGGCAGTACTGGTGTTGAATAATGGAGAGATGAGAAGATGATTTCTGCACATCTAACCATCTGTAAATGCAAGGCCAGCAGAAAAGATGGCCGCAGAGAGTGACGACTGGATCATGAGCCGTGTCTAGACAGATGTTGCAATCGAAACAGCCCGTTTCGTTAGAGTTGAGTTCCGTAGGGAGAGTGACGAGATTTGGCTTTTGTGTCAAGACAAAACCATCACCATGAGCTCTTTGCGCATCAAACCTGAAGAAATTGCCTTCCATGGAGGTAGCAAGATCCTGATTCAGGCAAAAGAGAAGAAAGTCATGACAAGGTGCGCATCCAAATTCATGAGATTCAGGAACAACACTAATGGTTAACATCTTGACTTTATGGATTCTGAAATGATAGCAACAACAATAACAAAAACGCCTAATCGAGTCGATCGCAATGCAAAAACTAGGATCCTGTGTTCAGGGAACCATTTACGATCCAAACCATTACGATTTCCATCAAATTATATTCCTCGGCTCGTAATTGACCTAGACGATCACCACAGAAAGGAACCAATAACGACAAAATTTACCGAGATGAAGGAAGACGACGATTGTTAAAACCCGAAATCGCCAAGGAGAGAGATCTCAGGGATTCGAAGATCTGAGTGTGTAAGCTTATATGATGACCACGCCGATAATCATTCACGACTTGTTCTTCGTCTTTGAGCTTACCTTTTTACCAATCAATAATTTGATACAATGATACATAAACAAAACACTTCACTTTTGGGGGAATTAAGCTCTTGAATATAACCAAACAACAATACTTTGAATTTAAAATTAAGGGACCTTACATTAATAACCAAATTGTCCGATTAACATTCTTTAATTTTAGACCCTACTCAAACTGATGGTAAATTTCTAATTTGTTACAACAGCATTACATCTGTTATTACCAAAATTATCATTTACTCTTAAAGCCTCTGTCCAAACCAGATGCGCTTTATGGTCCCAAGTGCCATTAACCTTAGTAGCTCCAGCTCACTTCCGCCCCAGCTCCATGCTTCGGCTTACTCTTCCTTCGTCTTTTCTTTGAACTCGTTTCCTTTTCCTCCTCATCCACATCCCTCTTCTTCCTCCTACTACTCCATTCTTTTTCCTCTTCTTCCCCAATCCTCTTCTTGCTCTTCTTCTTTTTCTTTCGTGACGAGTCTTTTGTTGTCTTACCAGGAGTGTCTACTACAGGAGTTATGTCCCCATTCGTAAGATTCCCTCTTGGAAACAAACCTTCTTCGTCTTCATTGAGCTGCCAATTGCAGAAGAGCCCGCCATTGCTTTTGTCGTTACTCAGCATAGGCAATGGCTCTCCTGCTCCAGGAAGCAAGCTGTTGAAAGTCACATCCCCGTTTTCCCCTCCTTTGCGCTCTAACAGTATCCGGTCTGGTCTGATTATTGTGCCTAGGATGCTTCGGTTTGGTCCTAACGCTAAAATTGCTTTTGCATTGGTTAACGTGGATAAGGCCATTGAAAATGCTGATCGGATCTGTATATAAATAAACCGCCTTAATGAATATAGAACCATCTTTAAAATATCTAATTTTTGAATAATTCTATACAGAACAGTACCTGGAAGTAGTTGAATGAGTTCTTGCCAATGTCATTCTCTGGTGTCTGATTATGGAACAAAAGGGAAAACAGGCAAATATTTTGTCAATATACATTCTAAGTTTCTTGTTTATACAAAACCAGAGCTTGAAGCTGACCTCGGGATCCTCAATAGAGATGAGCCCTGGCCGGCCTGAGTTCAGAAACCTGGAGAAACAGAAGCTATTTATTGTAACAGACGCAAAAGGTAGAGATATAAGTGGCATAGAGTTAAGATGGGAATCAAGTAAATTAACTCTCCAGTTTCAACTAGTTTATTTACCCTTTGTTGGACTTTGAAAAGAAAGAACCTCCCGTTTTGCATGATACACCAACATCTGCTGTGTTTAATTTTCGCCCATAGAAATCAAAGAATTTAACCTAGCATAAGACAGAAAAAGATAGATTTTAGCCAACAAATGGAGTCATACTATCACTTTCAGTAACGATGACAAAAACATACCAATAAAACACCCAAGTTATGCTCCGGTGGGCTTCGACCATCCCTAAGGTACTATTTTACAAAAGAACCCAATGCAAATTCCAATTTAGAGATTTTTTTCAAAAAGTGAAAGTTCTGGTAATGTGAAATTCAAGTAAGGATTACCTTGAGAAATGCAATGAGCATTGCTAGAAGTGCATATGAACCAATTCCCCCACTGTACACCTGCACAAAACATTAATAACATTTATTGAATGTTTGGCACTGTGAAGAGGGATGACATAAGGAAATGGAGAGTATTTCCAGACCTCATTTAGTTCTCTCTGCTGTAGAAATACTTTTAAAATTAGACATAATGGTCGAAGAGGAGGCAACTTTAATACAGCATCCTGGAAAATAATGCAAAATTGTCATGAGATTGCAGAGAGTCAACATGATAAGCTGGTAAGAAGTATCGTTCAGCTGAAATTCCAAAAACTTTGCAAACTATCTGGACTTCTGGACAAACAAGACCAGATGATTCAGTGGAATAAAGCTAAGCAAAGTAGAAATATACTAGCACAAACCTGTATAAACTCAGCTGCCTTTGGTCCATTTTCCATATCAAAACTGCAAAGCCAGTGCTAAACGTAATAAGCATCTTAACTAACTTCACATAATCCATTGACAAAGTCATATGTATGTGTATATTTTGCTGCAACTACGACTCTTTCTAATCAAGCATAAACCACGATGCTCAAAAAATGGCTAGGAAATCAATCTGCCTACACCTTATTTAAAGAATAAGCAGACTGAATCTGAGAGGAGGCCAGTAAGTAAATAGAAAGATAATAACCTTAAATCAAATGAAATATTGCTTTTCTTCTCGACAAACTTGATAATTGGTACACGGGCATGGGCAATCACCTGCACAATCACAGGGCTAATTATGAGTCATGGTCTATCTAAGATACTGCCATGTTATAAGAGAAGGCCATACATACCACAATATTCTTTGCAATTCCCCTCTGTGACAATGCCCTGGAGAGTGCTCGCAGACCTAGCTTAGGATCTGTGATACCTGATTCCAAAATGACCACCTTTACATACAAGCAAAGGTTAAAATGTTTCGACATGCTCTTTAAACACAAAACTTAACAGGCAACTAGCTCTGACGTAATAAAACAGTACTATGAGGCACAGATATACGTATTAAGACTGTTATACGTCAAATAACCTCAATCTCGTTAACTGTTATTACACTTACATCAATATCACTTGTTGGAAGATAAAGTCCCGTCCTGTATGATCCGAACACCTCGACCTGCAACATAAACATAGAATAAGAAGGAATTAGAGATTGAGGTCTTGAATTTAAGGAGAATGACTGAGGGTTCAAAGGTTGTACCTTGCAATTGGGCCAGATATATTGAATAACACTTCTAACACTTTCCATTGCTGCATCACGCTTCGCTTTCTCTTCTAGAGTTGGTAACAAAAATTCACAGAAATCTACTATCTCTGCAATATCAAGATCCAAAGCTTCAAAACAAGGTTCTAACTAGTTTCAACACAGCAATGAAATTAACAAAAAGCTAATCACCTTTATGTAACTGAAGCATTGGGATTTTAGAAAAACTATTCTCACTGAACCAGTTGCTTTCCAGTCTAGATTCCTCTTTTTCTTCGTCTTTCTTCCTTTTCTTACTCTTCTTTTTCGACACCACCGGAGTCACAAATTCGTTGCCGTTCTCATTCGTCCCGGCGTCGGCGTGGACGTCGAGCGAGAAAAAATCCACCGTAGCCGATTCCACCGGAGTAGTATCCACGGTAACATCAGAAATCTCGTTGCGGAAAACTGAATAATTATGGCAAACATCATATGTTGCCGGAGAGTGGTTCAACGGCGGCGATTGATTCGAATCTGAGAAGGAAAGCAGGGGAAGAGTGTCGTATAAGATAGCTGGAGCTTCCGCCTTAGCTTGAGACTCCATTGGAGACTCACAGAAGCTAAATTTAGGGTTTAGGATTTCGAAGCCGCCGGGAAGTAGCTACAAACTAAAACATAAGGTCGGAAAGCAGAAGGATACAAAGTGTAATTATTTTAGTTATTATTTTGGAAATAAAAAATAAAAGGGTAAATGAGTTTTTTTTTTTTTTTTTTGTCTGATTTGAAACTAGGCATGCGAATATAAACTAGGTCCGAAGAACCAAATCAAAGGATTCACATATATTGGTTCGGTTCCGGTTAATTATCCGAGATCTATTGGGTACTTGAATGTAACCAAAACTAACTAAAAGTCCGTGAACCTTTAGCTCTTTAGGAGCATGTGACCCGACCCATCTCGAGCATCCTCCATCATTGAACCGACAATTGAGTCGTCTCGATTATCCTCATTTCCGAATATCCCCAAATCGATTACCCTAAATCGCCTTCTCCTCGATTCATCTTCACCTTCACCCACATCATAAATTCGGTCACAAGTAACGTTTCCTCGATTCTTCTTCTTCTTATGTCTTGTTTATTCGAACCAATGGTTCATTTACCTTGAGTTCCGAAAATTCGAGTGAAGTAGAACTAAGTAGAGTCATTTAACTTGAGTACAAATGAGAGACATGTTTGAATTTGAGTGTAACTTTGTAGAGCCAAGTAGCGTGTCATTAGAGTCTTCTAACTCGATTATGATTGTAAGAGTAAGAATCGAAGAGATGGGGCCACAGAAGAGGAAGGTTCCGATGAAGAGGAAGGAATTCCCACCGTGGTCAAGCCCTCCACCATTGTCGAGCCCACCGATGTGGTGGAAGAAGAAACTCCTACGGCTCTGGAAGATGAAGCGGAGATTACTAGGGCGAGGAAAGAGGAGATGACTCCGGGGAGGAGGAGGAAAGCAGAGATGACTCCGGGTGAGGAAAATGAAGAAGAAGAAGAAGTCCCGGGAACAACAGTCTCGAGAACAGAACCGCCGCCGCCGAGAAAATCCCCTCCGAGAGTGGAGACGGAGAATAGTTCCTCCTCCTATGAAACAGTAAACATTCTAGAATCCCGAGTGTGAGATTATTTGGAGTGTGAAATTTTGAAAGTAACACTAGAGAACAACTAGTAATACTTGGTATTTGGATTGGATCATTTGCTATAATATTAGTGTATTTGGATTTGTAATATAATCATCCGATTCCGAATGTATCATCAGTAGGTGGAGGAGTAATTCAAGACTCAATGGGTGATACATTCGGATTCTTTTTGGAAGATGATTATATTATCGTCCTCCGAATCGGATGATTATATTACAAATCCAAATACACTAATATTATAGCAAATGATCCAATCCAAATACCAAGTATTACTAGTTGTTCTCTAGTGTTACTTTCAAAATTTCACACTCCAAATAATCTCACACTCGGGATTCTAGAATGTTTATTGCCATTGTCAAGACTCAATGTATCAATGACTAGCACTAAATATCATCACTGCTATTCCTAATTGCATCCACCTACCATTGATACATTCGGATTCTTTTTGGAAGATGATGTTGGAACCGTTTTTGACAGTGGCGTTGGCCATTATTTTGGTGGCTTGTCCAGACAACAAAGTTGTCTTAATGCCCCGATTTTGGAGTCATTGGATTCCTTGTTATAATCACAACAATGTAGTGTATTCATTTGTCAAAAACGGTGTTCGTGTGAATGAGAAATGTTGGTCCAAATTCAAGGACTTGAAAGCTTGGAAAGCTTGATAATTTGGCTAAGTGTAAAAACTAACAAATTTACCACATTAGAAACATGAGGTGAAAGTCCTCTTGTTTATATATGAAGAAGTTATGACAAGATTCAAAACTTTGTAAATATATTATGGTGTACAACAGAGAATAAATCTTAACCTTGTTTACACGCATTGAATCGATTTAAATCGAGTCGAACCGGGTTTGAGATTGACGTTGGAATTTGGATTCTTTTTTAATCAAATTCAAATTATATTTGTGAATGAGTTTATGTATTTGATTAATTTAATTTAATCAATTAAATCACAAATATCTTCTCTTTTTGAAAGAACGTATGACTTCATTATGGTTATAGCTTCATAATTTGACATTTAGTGCTAGTCACTATTAATTACATACGTTTAGATTAGCTTGAGAAGAAGCTAAATGAGCAAACACCTCTCCTATATAAAGAAAAACATTCTTACGAGCTGAAGAGTGAGATATATCACAATCCTCTTTCCTTCTTCTTATTCTTCTTAGTGTTTGAGAGTACAACACAAATTTATGGTTCGATAGGCTTCTGATAGAGTGTTGCTGATCAGAAGATTATTGCAGTTGTATCATGTGACTCTAATCGTCAACGAACCGTCACACTACGAGACAATTTTTTAGTTAAGGAAAGAGATCTAGGTCTCGACTCTGCTTTCCGGATCGTTTAAGCTTTCGGTATCTTTATATTTTATGATATATTCTTCATATTCTCCTTTACAATTTATCAGATTGTGCCCCAATGAAATTCAAAGTCCTACAGATGGTGACACGGATATAAATTTAGAGTATGAAAAAAAAAAAAAAAAAA
>OVAP01003122.1:0-17446 GCA_900406295.1 Aurinia saxatilis
ACAAGGGAAGAATGTGATTGGCACTAAGTGGATCTTCAAAAATAAGACTGAGGAAACAGATATGGTTACCAGAAACAGAGCACGATTGGTTGCACAAGGATATACACAAATCGAAGGGGTTGACTTTGATGAGACTTTTGCTCCCGTAGCAAGGCTTGAATCCATTCGGTTGTTGCTAGGTATGGCGTGTGATATGAACTTCACCCTATTTCAGATGGATTTGAAAAGTGCTTTTCTAAATGGAATTATACAAGAAGAGATCTATGTGGAGCAACCAAAAGGGTTTGAAGATCATCAGAACCCTCACCATGTCTATCGACTCAAAAAGGCTTTGTATGGATTAAAACAATCTCCAAGAGCATGGTATGAGAGACTTACTGGATTTCTGCTTCAACGAGGATACAATCAAGGAAGTGTAGAAAAAACCTTGTTCATCATCAATGACAAGATGGGGATTCTAGTTGTTCAGATATACGTTGATGATATTGTATTTGGTGGAACATTTGATAGTTTAGTCAAAACTTTTGTGAAGACTATGACTTCTGAGTTCAGAATGAGTATGATGGGAGAGCTCACATATTTTTTAGGACTGCAGATCAAGCAATCAAAAGCTGGCATCTTTATCTCGCAGTCCAAATATGCTGAAAATCTGGTATAACGGTTTGGTCTCTGTTCCAGCAAACCTTCAAAAACCCCGATGAGTACTACTACAAAACTGTCAAAAGACTTGGAGGTGAATCTGTGGATGTAAAGCTTTTCGAGGAATGATTGGGTCCTTGCTGTACTTAACTGCCAGTAGACCTGATTTATGCTACAGTGTAGGAGTATGTGCTCGTTATCAAGCTAATCCCAAGGTGTCTCATCTTAATGCGGTCAAAGGAATCATCAAATATGTGAAAGGAACTACTGTTTTTGGAATTCAGTACACAAAAGATACGAATCATGATCTTATTGGATATTGTGACGCTGACTGGGCAGGAAGTCTTGATGATCGTCGCAGCACATCTGGTGGATGTTTTTTTGTGGGAAATAATCTGATCTCATGGCATAGCAAGAAGCAAAACTGTGTCTCTTTATCAAGTGCTCATGCTGAATTTATTGCTCTTGGAAGCTGTTGCACTCAGCTCCTTTGGATGAAACAGATGATCCTTGATTATGGTATGCCTACTGATATTTTACTCATTCATTGTGATAATCAAAGTGCCATAGATATATCTAAAAATACGATTACTCACTCTAAATCCAAACATATAGACATTAAGCATCATTTCATTCGAGAATCGGTTGAGGATAAAACAGTAGCTATAAAACATGTATTCTCTGCTGACCAACTTACTGATATTTTCACTAAACCCTTGGACTTGAACACGTTTTCGAATCTGCAAAATTCCTTAGGGATTTGTTGCCTCTAACTGTTTCTCTTTGAGTGGTTGTGTTGAGACAGGTTATCTGGAGTACAATGCTTAAGTCTAATCTTCAAAAAAATCTGTTTCACTAATGGAAGATATCAAAAAGTTTTTCAAACTTCTATTGTGTAGCCATTCAAGCATGACAAATAGCTGCCTACCATGATTGTGAGTATGAATCAGTAAAGAGTGTGATCAAGAGTGTGAAGAGGATGGATCTATGTGATGTGATATATGCAAAGGAAGATATAGGGTGTAGAAAGGAGCAGTAAGAAACACTCTATCTCATAAGATGAAACAGTGCTTATCTCAGTTATATCAAATTCAAGAAAACAAGCAAAATCAAGATCAAAAGCTAAATGCATTCAAGAAATCAAGAAGATCTAAAAGATAAATAATCCATCCGAGTCAAACAAGAGTTGACCAGTTTACTGAAGTCCAAACTCAAGACATCTATGTGCTAAAAAATAACAGAAGCCTCAAGGAAACATCATTGCCTTGTCTCTCAAGAGAATTGGTGTGGTATTATCATGCATAGAAGGAGAAGATGCCCCTTCAAGGCCCTGGGCAACTTGTCTCAAATGCAAGTTGTGTGCGCCAGCCTTGATTGTAAAAGCCTCTGCACTCTTTACACACTGGTCTCACCCCTCATTCTAGTGGGGACTCGTTCTGATCATGGGTATGTCGGGTGTAGCTAATCATGGTTGAATCATCAAGTATGCTAAGTCTGCTTGCTGACACAGAAAGATTGTTGTTTGAACATCTTTCATAAACTGAAACTGAGTATTGTGCTTTGGATCTCCTTCTTGTGCAGACATGGGTGAGAATGTGTTAGGTTCTCACATTCTGAGTGTATTTCCAAGGGTTTTTGTCTATGAAAATGGGTGCTGCTGCAGAGGTTTGTGTTTCTTTAGTTCTGTTTTAGTAATAAAAAAAAAATATATATATATATATATATATATATTTTCTATTTTTTTGTTTTGTTTTAACCGGGCGGTTCAGAACCGCCGGTTTGGACTAACCGGTTTTCTGAGCTTCAAAACAGATCTAGGGTTCTGTTTTTCCCCAAATTTCCTCTTGCTTTCTCCGACGGCTCCTTTGCTCCCACACGCGATCCTTTGTTCCTCGATGGCTCCCCGTTTGAAGACACGCAATCAACTCCGATGTCAGCGACTTCAGCTTCATGACTCCGACGATTCGATCACGCTATGACGGTAGTGATCAAAAGAGCATCAGCCGATATCTTCAGTCTCTTGAAGACAAGGAGTTTCCTCACCGTCTTCGCCCCAATTCATTTCACTCTGTGCGTCACGTTGATGTTGCTGTAGAAGAGCGTGTTGCTCAGTTCTACAAGCGTAAGCTTTATCCGAAAAGGTATGTCCCTTCGAATACAGCCGCTCAACGCATCTAGAACATGATCAGGATGAATTACATCTCCCTTACAGTTGAGAAAGATATGATGGTTCCCTATTATAGAGATGTGATTTTTGAATTCTATGCCAATCTGTTTGCGGTTGAATTGGATGATGATCTTATTACTCCGGTGTATGTTTGTGGTGAACTGTTTGAGTTCTCTCCTCGTATGATCAATCGGGTGTTTAACACACCTGAAGTTCCCTTTCGGGAAGGTGGTGAAACCAACATTGAGGACACTAGGCCTGACAAGCCATTTGAGAAAAAGCTGGACATTAGAACTGTGAGCAGTTACTTTATTGGTGATGTTTGTAAGGGGTGATTCATTTGAATGATTGCTTGTGAATGGTGATGTTTCTGTTCGATGATCGGTTGGTTATCAAGAGTTATGAGATCCATCCGGATCAAAAGGAAATGCTTGATGCAGTCGTCTAGTTCAGAGTGATGGCTCGATGAGGGGTGATGGCTTGATGAGCAGTGATGGCTCGATGAGCAGCGATGTGACTTGGTTGATTGCATGATTATGATACTGATTATGTGGCTAAGTGAGACGGGATGACCGTGTTCACTAAGCAATGTTTGCTTATGCCTCCTTTTATGGATGCAGATGATGAAAGTGGCTGACCGCGGGACAAGACCGGAATGGATAGTGGATTGGATCGGGTAGATAGGTATATTTTCAATGTAATAGCTTATATGCGAACCTAGCATTGTTATGGAACCTATGATTCAGTCTTTAAAAGAAACGCATGATCTGTTTCACCTAAACTTAAGCCAATTATTAATAAAAACGAAAAATATGACTAAGTATAAATTGAAAATGAAGTGGCTAGTATCAAATGGTTAGCTAATATCCTGATCACGGCTTATAATCCAAGGTTGGGGTATTACACCTAGCCTCAGCTGGACATCCCCATATGTGAAAATGCTTTAGACTATGTTTCCTTTCAGTCCAAAGCTCATAGGGTATTTTGGCAGTTGCCTTAGTTGGTACCCGATTAAGAATGTAAGTTGTAGTCTTAAGTGCCTCTCCCTAGAGTGATTCAGGTAAGGTGGAATGACATATCATACTCCTTACCATGTCCTTAAGAGTGCGGTTGCGTCTTTCTTATACACCATACGTGATGGGAGACCCAGAAATGGTATATTGTGGGACAATTCCGCACTCCTCTAGGTGTCTGGCAAATGGTCCTGGATGTTGTTCACCTAAACTGTCATACCGATCGTAGTATTCACCACCATAATCAGATCTAACAGACTTTATCCTTCGGACGAGTTTATTCTCAACTTCAGCCTTAAATTTCTTGAACGTGTCTAAATACTCCACGACTTTTTATGAATAAGAAACAAGTATGCATATCGAGAGTAATCGTCTATGAAAAATATAAAGTATTGTTGATCGTTCCAAGATGCCATAGGGAAAGGTCCACAAATATCCGTATGTATCAACTCAAGGACTTCTGTAGCTCTATATGCACCTAATTTATTATTTTTAGTCTGTTTTCCTTCAATGCAATCTATATAGACATCACAATTTGTGAAGAACTTGCATTTTCTAACTTGCTTTTGATACCACTCAATTTTTTAATTAAATATGTGATCTAAGCTTTTGTGTCGTAGAGTTCATGAACTTGCATTTTCTAATTTGCTTTTAGTACCACTTATTCAACATTTAAGCTTTCACCTTGAGAATGTATAGTGTGAAGCAGAAAAAGACTATGATCAGCCATATGTGTATCAACTCTAATTAAAACTGAATTTAAAAATAAAGTAGTTTTTTCGTGCTCAGTTAGGCAAGAATAATCATATCTGTCTAAATAAGGAACAAAAACCAAATTCCGTCTAAGTGACGGTACACAAAAGTGTCTTTCAAATCCATAAAACGACCAGTACTAAAAAACAATCTTAAATGCACAATTGCCTCCACATCCACCGAAAATCTATTAGCCACATGAATGCGCCTTTCAGCATCAACTAGTTTTTGGTAGCTCAGGCAACCATGCAATTAAACATTGATGTTAATGGTTGCAGCCGAATTTAACCACCAAGTGTTTTTGGGTACTTCAACGAAGTTCACTTCAGAACAGACCATAGCAAAGAACATACCTTTCTTTGCACGCCAAGCGTGGTACTTTTGGCAGTCTTTCTTCATGCTTTCTTACAAAATAAGCAAGTATCTTCAACCTTAGTCTGCTTCTTTTGAGTTCGACCTTTAGCAGCCTCATTCTTAACTACCTCAATTTTCCTTTTTTGCCCTGAGCCTGTTAACCATACACTACAAGAAATTTGGATATTGGATTTAGTAGCGTTTTCATGAACACTATGACACGAGAAGCTATAGTAGCCCTACCACATATCATAGCATTTTTGTTAATGCTATGATAGATGAACCTATTATAACCAGTTGCTACAAGGTAGTCTTTTCTAACACTTATTTTGTGCTATAATATACTTTTTGATGGCTTTATTTTTGTGACATGATGTACGTTTTAATAGCTTTGTTTTAGTGCCGTAAAATATTTTATAATAACACTGGTAAAATGCCTTTAAATATTGTTTCGTGACATTTGTCTACTTTGATTAAAAAAAGAAAATACCATAAAATATCAATGTTTTTCCATTAAAGATCCTAAACATACATGAACACGTAAAACAAATGAACTCTAAAAGATAACATGTAACCGTCCGTCAACCCAAGTCATAAACAAAACACAAAGTTCAAAGAAAGAATAATACTCTTTGAGTTGAGTTGTCAAAACAATGGAGGGACAAGTAACAAACTCATACTCTTTGGTAACAAATAGCCTTGTGATCTTCCCACGTGAACCAAAATGTTGCTCCAATGCACTCTTGATATCATCCTCGGGAAGGGAAGGATCAAATCCCCAACAGAAATGCTATTTCTTCAGTTCTTTACCTCAGCAAATCTAGTCATGAAACACTGCATTTCCTTATATTAAAGACAAAACAAGATATCAATTCAGGATATTCAATTACATGAGCTACAAAGTGTAAAGTAATATTTCCCAACCTAGGTACAATACAAATACAACAGCTATAAGAAAACAAATAAGTTCCTAGCAACAACATATATATATATATATATATATATAGGAACAAGTAACACTAGTAGCAGGTAAGCAAAATATCAGGGATGAAGATTTTTTTAAAAAAAGAATCTGACCTTCACAGATTATGTCTCGTGTGTTATCTGCTTTAATTTGTGTTCTTCAATTGGCTACACCAAAAAGAAAGAATAGACGAGTTATTACAGGACATATTGGAAAGGTATATAAATAAAGCTAAGCAAAGTATAAATTTCGAACATGTCCTCAAAATGGAAACAAATAAGTTCCTAGCAACACTAGTAGCAGCTAAGTAAAGTATTATGGATGAAGAATTTTTTAAAGAATCTGACCTACATGGACACGCAAGAAAAAACCAGCACATTTTTTAGATTGAACAGCCACCAACAGACACCAAAACTAACACATAGTTATTAATGAGAATAGAATGACCTGCAAGTACGAGTTCCCTTCACTTGAAATGCTCATAGCATAGTCAATTATATTAATGATGTTGTCACATGTGCCGAGCAAACATCTCTTCGATTTTTTCATGCTCCTCCGCAGAAGCATCCACCATGGTAGGTTCCTCACTGTCTGGCATTTAAGAAGCCTAAAGAATACAAAACGAAGATGTCAATTCACTGAAGCTAAGAACAATGAAGATACTCACACAACAGTGAGTGAAGTGGCAAAAGATAAAACCCAATGATCTTACACAATGACACTTAAACCTAACTCAGACTTCAGACAAATTCATTGCAAAGTATGAGAATATTTAGACAACAACACTTGAACGTAAATCTACATACACTTTAGATGTAGAAACCAATCCCAATTCCAGTTTCACCAAATCCAGAGCCAAAATATCCAAGCAACAAAAGCTTTTAATCAAATCCCAACGAACCAGATCCGATGAATTAGAAACAACAGATAGCGAGACTCGAAATAAAACAATCTATAGGCGAAGTTGGAGCGAGAGAAGCTTATAGTCAAAGCGAGACCACACGAGGTTCTAATATAAGTTAAAACGTGATATTTCACTAACGCCCCTCATGTTATTCACGAGGTACAACAACTTTCTCTGATGATTTCTTCTTCCATGGCCAGCTTTTACGATCCATCATCTTTTTATGAAACAGAAATAGTGAAGGTAATGCATAGGTTAAAAAATGGAGTTGAGAAAATGGAATACAAAGTTCATTTACTAAAATCAAAATGGCAGAAGAGAAATCGCACAGAGAAAAGAGCCTCGAAAATAGCAAGATACCAAATCACCGACGCCGATGTGTTTCGTGATTCTTCGTCTTCATCCTCCGTCGCCTCTGGCTTCACGGCGAGATCTTCGGCGTCTTCAAGAGACCATTCCCTCCTCCATCTCTGGGGAAACACATCAGAGCTGTTTTAGCCAGACGCATGGCTCCGTGAATCCCAATTCGTCGGCGATCCCTGCAGGGAGTGAGTGGGTTTGGATAAAAGCTTTGGATTCTCAAAGAGCTTCTCGGCCAAGTATGAGCTTGGTGATGAAGAGGAGAAGTTTGGGTGTCGATGGGAGGAGATTTAGGGTTTGAGAGATTTTTTGTTGTTAAAGAAGAAAAAATGTAAAAATGAAAAAAAATCTATCTTTTATAGATTGAGATGAGGAAAGTAACGAAAAAGTCTAAGTATTGGCGCTCTCTAATTTTTTAGCTAAATGTTTTGCCTCCAAATAACTTTTACAGCTCTATAATACTGATTTTTAGATTCCCACTTAATAAAAAACTTTGCTAGCACTAATTTAATGTTACAATAGAGTTAGTATCTAATTTTGGTATTTTTAATAGCAGTTGGTAAATTAGTGCTATAATGAATTGCTACCAATACCCAAATTTCTTGTAATGATACGAGCACTTCCAGACTTTTCTTGTTTCATCATATTCTCCTCGTTCACACAACAAGAGATGAGCTTATTAAGACACCATTTCACCTTTTGTGTGTTGTAATTGGATTTCAGTTGATTGAATTGAAGAGAAAGAGAATTCAAAACAAAAAAATATGAGCACTTCTTTATGAAGCTTAATCTTGAGAGTCTTGAGTTTTGAAACAATGTTGGACATTTCCAAAATGTACTTCCTTATGTATTTATTGCCGTTGCTCTGCTTATCGCTACTTGGAAAACGCAAGTCCATTTCATCAAGGAACTGTTTGAGATCTAAGATCTTACCATCACCTCTAAAGGTTTCTGGAATGGTGTCCAAATTGATTATTAAACCAATGCGATTTGAACGTTCTTAGTTCTCACAAAACGCCTTATAAAGCAAATTTGGAACCTCAAATTGATAATAGTTGCCTTAATACATTTCACTTTAGTAGTGAGTTACTAGTAAAGATTGTTCTTTTTTTTAGCAAATTTCACTGCAGTATCTGCAAACTTAAGTTCAATTCCAACACTTACTGGTTCCAACTACAAGGAATGGAAAAGTAAAGTTAATATTGTCCTTGGGTGTAGGGATCTTGACCTTGCGTTAAGCATGGACAAACCTGCTTCTCCTACAGATACCAACACTGCTGAGTATAAGGCGGTTTGTGAGAAGTGAGAACGCTCAAATCACATTGGTTTAATGATCATTTTGGACACCATTCCAGAAATCTTTAGAGGTGATGGTGAGATCTCAAATCTCAAACAGTTCCTTGTTGAAATGGACTTTCATTTTGCAAGTAGCGTTAAAGCATAAACAAGAACGCTTTTGTATCACTTTAGTATGATGAGGTACAATGGCAATGGAAACATAAGGGAATACATTTTGGAAATGTCCAACATTATTTCCATTTCCGTTGTATGTCATGGTATAAAAGCGATACAGAAGCGTGCTTATTTTTGCTTTATCACTACTTGCAAAACGCAAGTCCATTTCAGCTAGAAACTGTTTGAGATCTGAGATCTCACCGTCATCTCTAAAGGTTTCCGACATGATGTCCAAAATGATCATTAAACCAATGCGATTTGAACATTCCCACTTGTCACAAACCGCCTTATACTCAGCAGTGTTGATATATGTAGGAGAAGCAGGATTGTCCATCCTTAACGCAAGGTTAACATCCATACACCCAAGGACAATCTTAACTTTACTTTTCTATTCCTTGTAGTTGGAACTAGTAAATGTTGGAATTGAACTTAAGTTTGCAGATACTACAGTGAAATTTGCTGAAAAAGAAAACAATCTTTATTAGTAACTCAATACTAAACTGAAATGAATTAATAATAAACAATCGACGATTATATAACTCATCCAAGATACCGAGTACAACATTAATATCAAGCCTTTGGACAATAACATTAACTGCTAGTGGTACTCTTGTTGTAATAATCAAGCACTGATGATAAAGTCTGACAAAGGACAAACCTATCTTTGGATCGATTTATCATTCTCGTGATTTAATCCTAATAATCGTCACATGTTCATCATGACAGATACGTATATAATTCGGCCAAATATAAATCTACATTTGGGTCGATTTAATATCCGTATGAATATATATATATATATATATATATATATATATATATATATATATAACGTTTAATAGTATTCATGAAAAAATATCAACATAAGAGGTTACTTTGGCAACATCATGCATCAATCAACTCATTTCAAATATTAAAATTTGGACATCAAACTATTTATTTCTAAACTTTATTTATTCTTGATCACACAAAAAACATAAAGTTTGGAGGCATTATATGCAAAAATTCTGAAGTGGCACAGTGGTTGAAGAAGAGGACAGAAATTGTCGGGAGCTTGTACCCACGGTTCGAACCCAGACAACAACAATGAAACTTTACTTGTTGGCCTTTTTGCATGGGCCGACTCGGGTCTCATTTCTTTTTCTTTTCTTTTTTTCTATTTGGGTATGCGGTTCGAACCCAGACAACAACAATAAAACTTTACTTATTGGCCTTTCTGCATGGGCCGACCCGGGTCTCATTTTTTTCTTCTATTTGGGCCCAGACACCAAAATAGGCCTAAATATGAAACCGGCCCAAATAAAACAAAATAGACCGTAACCTTATTCAACCTACCAAAACCATTTAAAAAAATTATTATGTGCAGCCCCCGAGCTGAATCCAAATTTTGCTCAAAATTTTTCGAAACAAGATTCCAGAATTTCCAGAAAAATTATATCCTTATGAGCGTAAACTTAATATCAAATTTGCACAAACTTTATCTTTAAACAAATATGAAATTACCACAAAACTAATCTAACATGTCTAAATTCCAGATCTTGTTCTTAAACCTAAACCACATATTCCAGAATATTTTTCTAAACATGAACCTTATAAAAAAAACCAGATTCAACAATCTGAAATTTTTACTTAATAATTAAATCTGAATTTAATCTAATAAACCTGATTATCAAACAGAAACTGAACATGGTGCTCTAATACCAATTGTTAAATATTCATGGTTTTTCAAACAATAAACTCATGCCAGTTTTTGAATAATAAGAACTGAAGTGGAAGCGTACCTGATGAATACATGCTTTAAGGTTTTTAGTCTGGATTATGAAAAGCCTTGGCTTTGGGATTGGTTAGGCTCTTCCACAACAAACAAAAAAGTTTAAGATCTCTATTGATGGAATGCAAAGATTTTTTGGGGACCATAACCTTTTATTTATATATAAATAATTTCTAATTTGGTCCTTCATCAAATTAAAAATTACCAAATGTATCCACACACTAACTTTTCATAACACTTACTAGATGGTTGGTCCGCACCTTGTGTGGGCTGCCAATGTTTTTATTAATATATACAGGATTTTTAAAAATAAATAAATTATAATAAGATGTATAAAATATATGTAACGTTTGAGTCAACAATTGAAAAAACAAAAAAAATTGTATAAGTAATAGAAAACAACGATTGAATAAAGCGAACCATGGTTCTAACCAACATTATCGAAAATTTTCTTGTACACAACATTTGTTGTTTTTAAAAAATGATCGGCCCGTGTGTTTTTTTACTTCGTTTCACCTTGTGCCCTTCTCGGGGCACAAGGGTGAAGTAAAAAATACACATGCCGATCACATATACTACATTATACTTTTACCCATATCACAATATATGTAACGTAAGAAATATCATTTACGCACTTTTTAATATTTATTTACATTTATCGTAATTAAAATATTATCGAAGATTTCCTTGTACACATTATGTCGATAAAAGCAGCAATTGTGGATTTTTAATATTACATGAAGCACACCCTAAATAAAATATGATCAAATTGGTGTGTTATAATAATCAAAGAAACTTGAACCACGATGCTCTACAATCCTTTTATCGACTTAGTGTTTTGTATTTACTATACCAATTTTTTTAACTTTTACTATCCTTTATTTATCAAGTAATTTTTTTCTACGATATACTTATCTTTCATTGCCGAAAGATAAATATTTTCTTTATTTCTTATATTCTGAATTAAATATAAGTGCTTTACACTTTCAACAGATTACATTAATATTTAACTTTATTATTCTTTATTACTAAAAATATTGTCATTCTTTATAATTTTCATGAATATTTTCGGTATTAGTTATAGTGGTAGATATTAATACCAAATTTTGAAGATTGTTATTATTTAGGCGTTATTGTTATTATTATTATTATTATTATTATTATTATTATTATTATTATTATTATTATTATTAGTAGTAGTAGTAGTAGTAGTAGTGTTGTTATTATTATTATTGTTATTATCATTATTTTATTATTATTGTGATTGTGATTATAAAGATTTTTTCTACTTCAGTTTTAAGTTTTCGAATAAAAAAACAGTAAATTAATAATAAAATATACAAATGCTAAATTATTAAAAGGCTTTACAAAATTGATCATGTGTAAGGTTACATACATTTTTCTTATTTAATCTGCGATAAGATGTTGTATGCGCAAGACAAGGAGTCCATCGTTTTCTTATTATTATTTTTATTAGGGATTCTGTATTTGTTGCTGGAAAGCGGCTACTAAATGAAGAAAACTTTGTGTAGATATATATATATATATATATAGGGTTACAGATGATTGGTCGTATATGTGTGTTCTCTTAATACATACATAAAATAATCCTTATTTATTTTTCAAGAAATTATAAATTCATACGGTATGGTAAACATGTGGTAATACATACATTGATAATATTTTAATATTATTATTTTCACCTTTATTTATATGTCTAATTTATCAGAGATGGTAAACATGAAAATATTGAGAATGTGAAATTAAAATTGAGTTTGTTTCGGAATTTGGTAGCTCCAAAATTTGCATTAGGCCCATTTCATGTATTTTTAAAGCACAAACATTTTATTCAGGCCCTAGATAAGTTCATGTGTATAAAAAAAATAAAAATACCTGCAGCTCACTCCTCTGTATTTTGTTGATAGTTCTGTCTTGAACAATCTTATGGTTAAACTCCTCGTAAAAATATTTGGACACAACATAATCTAACCTCACTTTCTCTTCATTTTGATTTTTCATTTGTATAAGTTCCACGAGTTTGGACACAAAACATACATTCTTGACACAAAACCTACATCCTTCTCCTCCTTACATTACTACACTAATCAAATAGTTGTCTCTGAACTCTAGAACGACTAAAGGCTCCAAACAGAAATTCAAACTCAAACAAACACATTTTAAAATATTATTATTAAGAAAGTTTGTAGAAAATAAAAATAAGATGAATTCCAAAAAATAATGAATTATCTTAAAGGAACCAATGCACCATTTTTTAATATTATAAATGTTTTAAATAATATTAAGAAACTGTTGTTAGATTAATTCAAACTCGTTCCAATGGTCATTATGATTATAGGAGATATGATAACTATGGTCATAGATGTCAGGATGGTCGAGGTGACAACCGGTATGGCTATCGTTGCTATCATGAACACAAGTACTCTAACTATAGGCATGATCGTTCTTACTCAAATCGGAACCATGGTATAGCTACTAGGTTTCCCGGTTCTCCTACTCCTTATCATGCTAAGAACGTTGGTCTGGGGGCTGCTCAGGCTCGGGCTGAGGCTACTACAAAATCTCAGCTTTCCAATCTCCTATTGTTAAGAGTAATGTTAAGTCTCATTTGTTAGACAAGGCAGATTCCCATACTCCGAAACATGCCATTCCAATTGAGTCTCCGACTATCTCTCCGTTGACTACTCCGACAGTCTATGTTGGCGGTAGTTCTGGTTCTGATGAGACTTGTGTGGGCAAGAATTCACACACAACCAAAAACTTATCAAACGGATCTTTTAAGGGAACGTCGACTCTCTATTGTGAACCGCTCAGAAAGTAAGAGTAAAAAGACAAAGAATAAGAGAAGAAAGGTAGGGTCGTTTTATTGATAGCAAAGAGAATTCTCGAATACAAACTGTTAAGACTTAGGCTATTCAAGAGAGAAGGAGATGATCTAAGACCTACGACCTTAGATCCTATATATACTCAAACTAAACCGCCTTGGGGCCCAAAGTCTTTTGTGGGCCACCTTCCATTTCCTGAAGATTTGCTTCTATTCTTCCAGCAGTCTTGTGGACAGTTTCCTTTCTCCTTAGATACTCCGATGATTCTATTCTCGAACCTTCTTGCTTGACGGCGCTCGGAACAAACCTTAGGGCTTTGTCTTGATGGAAGATGGAAATGGGCCCACGGAACTGAGCTGGGTTATTTGCCTAGTTATAAGTGTTTCTGGGCCCACGAGATTGTTGAGATAATCTCGTAAGTCGTATGTGTTCTGATGATCACCTCATTAAAAACCTTGGCAAAAAAAACCATATGGGAAAAACCTTACCAAAGGAAAAAGAGTGTGATCACGATGATCGTGTGATGAAATGTTCACCGTGGGAACTTAGTTCGCGATGAAACTAAGCCATGTGACGAACCCACGGTATGCGATGTTGCTAGGCGAGCTAAGTCGGCTCGCGGATTGGATGTAAACAATCTTGCGGACCATACTTGATACTTAGCTCGCGGATTGAAATGTGAGAAATGTCGTGGGCCATGCCTGAGACTTAGCCAGCAGACATTGAAGGGAAACTTGTCTCGTGGGCCACGATAAGGACGAAGCCCGCGGACTATGCCATCGAGCTCACCCCGCGGGCCATGTTGAACATGAAGCCCGCGGGCCTTGGCAAGGGTGTAGCTCGCGGGTCACGACAAGAGTGTAGCTCGCGAGCTACGTTGCTAAGCTCATCTCGCGGGCCACGTTTGAGCATGTAGCATGCGGGTCACAGCAATGGTGTAGCTCGTGGGCCACGACAAGAGTGTAGCCCGCGAGCTATGTTGCTAAGTTCATCCTGCGGGCCACATTGAGCATGTAGCATGTGGTTCATGGCAATGGTGTAGCTCGCGGGCCATGGCAAGAGTGTAGCCCGCGAGCTATGTTACTAAATAATCCCGCGGGCCATGTTGAGCATGTAGCCCGTGGGTCATGGCAATGGTATAGCTCGCGGGCCACGACAAGAGTGTAGCCTGCGAGCTATGTTACTAAGTTCATCCCGCGGGCCACGTTGAGCATGTAGCCCGCGGGCCATGGCAAGGGTGTAGCTCGCGGGCTACGGCAAGGATGTAGCCCGTGAGCTACACTATTAGGCTCATCCCGCGGGCCACAATGTTGATGTAGCTCGCGGGTAAAGGCCATGGTCTTGTTCCGCGGGCCATGGTCTAGACTTGGCCCGCCGACGATTTTCTCGCTGTCTTCGTTCGATCCTTTGCGGGTCCATCTCATGTCCGGACGTTCAACTGATCATAGAAAGATCGAATTGGTTTGCCTAAGAAGGTTCGGGACCCGCAGTTAGACTTAGCTAGCACATTGCTTGGTGAAGTCTGTCGGGACCCACTGTGAAACTTAGCTACCACATTTCTTGGTGAGGTTTTGACTGGGACCCACCAACCAAATGTCCATAAAATAGGCTTGATGGTTCGTCGTGTGAGTTTATAGAAGGTCTGGCCCATGGAACAAGCCAAAGGACTTGTCCCGCGAGCTATGTGCCTTGCACGGCCCGTGGGGTAGTCTATGACCGTGGTCTGCGGGCCGTGCCGATCGTGTAGCCCGCGGGATGTCTGTGTGAGCTTGTCCGTGGGCCTTGTTCGTTATTTGACCCGTGAGACAAGCCTAAGAGCTTTCTCCGCGAGCCAAGTTTGATCCATGTCTTGTTATATGCATTGTCGGTCGTGGGACCCTTGGTGATCCGTGCTTGACTGTGTCGTTACCAATCAATTGTCCATGACTGTAATGCTTGATGGTGTGAACATATGACCAGCTCATGGGCCGTAGTAGTGTTTTGTGGCAAACACTTAGCCGTTTTATGCTATCAATCTCCGGGGGTGGAATCCGACCCCCACAGTTAGCCCCCCAAGTCTCTATTGCTTTGTTAGCTATGGAGAGTTAGAGTATAGCCCGAAGACTGAAGATTGATGCATGGTTGTTGATCACATACCGTTGAGATGGCATAGTTATTTGTCTCTTGATGGGCTCTTATCCCAGAAGTGGGCCATGCTGTCGTGGTTGACGAGAGGAGACGCCAGAGGCTTCTCGTGAACGGATTGGAGAAGAAGAAGTGGGCCATGGTTGAAAAGAACGGACGTAAGAAGTTTCGTGTGAATGGCTTGACTCGTATGATGCCAGACGAAGATGGGGGAAGGCTTGTGATCGATGGTCGCGGGCCACGGCCGTGTGCGGGTCCCGAGTTGGGTCGTGGACTTGTTTCATCCATAAAATTTGCGGGCTAAGTCATGGCTGATTCTCATGAAGACACGGGGTCCAGCATAGGTTGCTTGGACAAGTTGAAGCTTCACTCGGAGGGCCACAAACCAAGTAGGCCACGGTCTCTGGCTGGCTTAGATACAGCTCGCAGATGAGGAGACGAGGTCTGGTACGCGGGCTAAACTTTGGACGGGTCCTGCGCGAGCTTCGAGTTTGCTCGCGGGCATCGTCGCGTTGCGATGGGCACGGGCTAAGGTCTTCGTGGGACCCGTACGAGCTTCGGTTTGGCTTGCGGGCATCATCGCTTCGTAATGGGTGCAGGCTAAGGTTTTTGTGGGACCCGTGCGAGCTAAGTGCGAGGTCACGTGGAGAGTTGTTTCCCCGGCGACGCATGCTACGTTATCTCAGAGAGGACCCGCGCGGGCTTTGGAGATCATTTGGCATCCGCGGGCCACACGGAAGGTGACTTGAGTTGTTTAGCTCGCGTCTCTTGTGATCTTTGCGGGCCAACCTTTGGTCCACAATTGTCGTATTGACAGCTTGGATGATGATGAAGAGAAACAAGGACGGAAAGCGCGAACGCTCCCACGGAGGTTTCATCGGTGATGAACTCGGTAGTCATGGTATGTTAGATGATCAAGGCGAGTTTTCTTTATGAAGCCATGCCTTAGAAGATAGTATGCTTAGGGTATGTTTCATGGGCGGTGACGCTTCTGAATTGTCGAGCTCTTCTGGTAATAGTGGTAGTGGTGATAGCAAGGCCGATGAGGATTAGGATGGCTGTAGGACTCACGAGGTTCACTTGCTACCGACAAATTACGGTAAGGAGATTTCGATGAGCATTTAGAATGAACCGTCTTTTGATATTAAGGCAGGGATGGAGCTTCTTCCCAGGTGAGCAAAGTCTCGTGTGGGGGCCACACAGAGCAAACTGAGGTCGCAGGGAATGGAGCTTCTTCTCAAGCGGGCCAAGTTGCGAATGGGTCCCGTTTAGATGTGGCATAAGGGAGTGAACCCTCTACCTTGTCCGCGGGCTTTGTTCACTGCGGGCCCTCACTATGCGAGCTTAAGTCTTGAAGATTATCTCGTGTAGATGCGGGCCAAGTTATGAGTGGGTCCTGTAAGTGTGTAGCTCGCGAGGGTATCGGCGTTATGTTGCGCGCGGGGCAAGTCGAGAATGGGTCCCATCATGATTTTGGCTTACGTGGCTCATGACATTCATGGTGGGCGATTGATCGAGTTCCAAGTTGATATATGGTAGTTGATTGAATGATGGCTAGTGACCCAGGTGATTACGGTCCACGCCTTAGTAAATGTTCTTGGTTGACATATGCGATTGAGCCATTGATGGTTTGATCATCAGGATATGCTCTAATGTTCGTTGGATGTTGCCTTGTGAGATGGCGTTGTTCCTTGTCGTTTCGATTGTAATGCAGTCATTGTTGTGATTGGTTAAAGTCTTTGCCCCACCATTTCCCTTGAGTAGCGACCTCTCAGCAAGGAAGTGTGATTGACTTGAGCGGGCAAGCAAAATGTTCTTGCCGGGTTTGGAGGGATCATGTTTATTAAATCTCATCCCCTGGTTGGATAGTTCCTTAGCCTGCGTTGTGATGCTAGCGTTTTGGCAGGAGGATTATGTCCATGAGATGTATGAGACCAGCATGATAGCCGGGTTTCGATGGGTCACCTGGATGATCATAGCGATCAGGCTTTTNCGGGTTTCGATGGGTCACCTGGATGATCATAGCGATCAGGCTTTTTGTGGAGAACGCTTAAACCAAATATTATCCCTCCCTGTGACGATGCATCAAGGATGTGCCC